>VUQI01059677.1:0-33385 GCA_015106735.1 Paratilapia polleni
GGCATGGGCTGAAAGGCCACTCAGCGAGGAGGAAGCCATTACTCCAAAAACAACATAAAAAAGCCAGATTACAGTTTGCAAATGCACACAGGGACAAAGACCTTAATTTTTGGCGACATGTCCTGTGGTCTAAAATTGAACTGTTTGGCCATAATGACCACCATTACATTTGGAGGAAAAAGGGGGAAGCTTGCAAGCCTGAGAACACCATCCCGACTGTGAAGTACGGGGTTGGCAGGATCATGTCGTGGGGGTGTTTTGCTGCCAGTGCACTTCACAAAATAGATGGCATCATGAGGAAAGAACATTATGTAGAAATATTGAAGCAACATCTCGAGACATCAGCCAGGAAATTAAAGCTTGGGCGCAAATGGGTCTTCTAAATGGACAGTGACCTTAAGCACACTGCCAAATTGATTACAAAGTGGCTTAAGGACAACAAAGTCAATGTTTTGGAGTGGCCATCACAAAGCCCTGATCTCAATCCCATAGAAAAATTGTGGGCAAAGCTGAAAAGGTGTGTGGAAGCAATGCAGCCTACAAACCTGACTCAGTTACACCAGTTCTGTCAGGAGGAATGGGCCAAAATTCCAGCAAACTATTGTGAGAAGCATGTGGAAGGATATCCAAAACATTTGACCCAAGTCATACAGTTTAAAAGCAGTGCTACCAAATACTAAGGACATGCATGTAAATGTCTGACTGTGAAGAAAGTAATGAAAAATTCTCTAAGAAATTCTCTCTCTCATTATTCTGGCATTTAGCAAATAGAAATAATTTTAGTAATCCTAACTGACCTAAGACAGGAGAGGTTTAGTCTGATTTAATGTCAAACAGTGAGGGGGAAAAAAAAGGTTATATGTCTTTTCATACAGTGTATGTAAACTTCTGGTTTCAACTGTATAAGGATGTAATAAAAATCATCTGGTCCTCAGCAGGTATTAAAATTAGGTAAATACAACCACAGATGAACAACAACACGTGACATATTACACAGAGGAAGCCTTGTCTGTTTTACCAACTCACTGTTTTACCCAAAATAACACAAATTAATAAAAACTTGCACACCAAATAATCCAAATATGGAAACGACTTGCCTCTACTCATTGTATTGAAACATAGCCTTGAGATTTTTATTTCCTCTCTATGACTCCTGCCAGGCTCTGTAGAAATTCGCACTTTCTTTGCTTTCTTTTTCACATGATTGTAATCCACAAAAAATGTGCTACTCAACCACCTGAACCCACCCTGTGCTGTAATCCCCATTGCAGGATGCCGTAACCTTAACTGTGATGCTTCTAATACTTTAAACAAATATTTCACATAAATGATTTTCTAAGGTGATAATGCATTTTATGTTTTTGGTGATATGTGTTATTTTACTGTGGCAATCAATTTAAAACCATTGTTTTGTTTTGTCTCGAGCAGGACACACGTAGCCATTTTTGTCTAGATCGACAGGTTTTATTCTTCGCATACAGCCTGACTTGCATGGCTCACTTTTCCAGTTATACCCCATCTTAGACCTGCACCTTTTAATCCTCGCAGCGGTGTTGGCTCAGTGGTAAAATGACCTTAAGGTCCACTGTGAGTCTTAAGTTCATTTCTCCCCTTTAAAGCTCCTCTAAGGAGACTAACATTTGGGATTTATAAGGTGCCAGTGACTGACCTTAAAAGACGTGCTGTCCTAAACCATGTCAAAGTCATAACTTGTTTAATTAAAGGCATGCCTCAACTTTGTCTCATAGTAAGGGCTTTTAGGCTGGTAAATTAAATATAGGTCTTGTCAATGTCCATCAATTACAGAGTCAGCTAAATCTAACCTGAGGTGAGTAAAATCTGGATAAATGTAAACATATGGAAAGTTAAGTATGGTGTTTTGCTTTCCTTTCATAGTAATTTCAATGTGCCATGTCATGTCACTTTAATTTAAATACTGTATATCTGGTGAAAAATAACACAATGTTCTTTTGCTTTAATCTTTGTGGATACAACAAGCTGAAATATTTTGACTTTGGCGTGATTGAGGACTGCTTGTAGCTCTTTAAATTTTGCACTGCAGGCAGACGCTGGACTGCAAGGTAAGGATGGGGCTCAGAGACCCTGTGCAGATTTATGAGATGGCTGGGAGAGGTGTGACCTTCAGACTAGTGCAGGCAATGGCACGCTTGTGAGATGTCAAGTAAGGTTGTTTGCTAGTGTCAGAAATTACAAGAAGACACATGGGTTATATCCAAGTGGCAACCTTTGGGGCTGAAAAATAACGCCATTGTGGAAGTGCCAAAAACTTCAGTTCCTCCAGTGGCTACTTGAGGCTGGCTCCAAAAGTGAGTCAATCTCAGTAGACTCCCATGTTAAGATGCCCAAATTTCTAGCATTACAAAGCATGTTTACAGCCTGGTACAAAAACCAGTTTTGGCCTCTGAGGATAGTTCGGTGGGTACAATGACCCTTAATTGGATAAGCGGTTAAGAAAATGGATGTATGTGTGGATGAATTTTTTTTTTATAGCTCATACATCTGGATACCGTTCAAACCTAGTTAGAGATGTGCCTACTTTGATTGACATAAGTGTTGAAACAGGTGGCTTTGCACAGTTTTTTTCTTTCTTTCTTTCTTTTTTTTTTTTAAAAACTTCAAGCTGTTCGGCAGCTTTAGCAAGCAGAATCATGAACTGAATGCTCTGTTGTGCCAAACAGATATGCTTTACCAAGAGGACCTCGATAAACTCTCCATAGGCTCCTCTTGTTAGTCACATTCTTATTCTTATTCTTATCTTATTTATTTTTATTTATTAATTTTTTAATTAACATTAATGTATGTAGTGTGTAATAATGCCAGAGCTGACAGGCGGGGAGAAGAAAGGAGAAGGGAGAGCAATAAAGAAGAAAAAAAGAAGATAAGCACAACAGGTCACCAACTGCTGCATCTGGGCTTTGCACAGTTTGCCCTTGGGATGAATTTGTTTGCTTGTCCACTATTGGAAAATCTGGCAGCTGTCGTGAATGTTTTCCACTTGTGAATAATCTTTCTCAGTGTACAATGATGGATCTCAGATTGTTTGGTCTTATAACCCTTCCCAGATTGATGAGCAGCAACAGTTGCTTCTCTAAGATCATTACTGATGTCTTTCCTTCTTGGTATTGTGTTAACACACACCTGAATGCTCCAGACCAGCAAACTGACAAAACTTCTGTTTTTATAGAGGTGCTCACACTCTGTGATCAGTTAATCAATTGCATTTGATTAGCCGCACGTGGCTACTCCTCATCCTCTTAATTCCTATGGAAGCAGTAAGGGTGTACTTAGTTTTTCACATGCTGCTCCTGCAGTTTGGCTTAACTGTTGTTAAATAATTAATAACACGTTGTAATGTGTCATGTGTTGTTGTTCATCTGAGGTTGTATTTACCTAATTTTAAGACTTGCTATTCACTGGATGATTTATTTGATTATGTCCTGATATGTAAAATGTCAGAGTTGAAAGAGGGTGTGCTTTCTTTTTCACATGACTATAATTTAACACTCCACCCTCTCATGCAAATATGGCAAAATTTGGCTTCAAAGAAACCAACATTGAGGCAGCCAGTAAGCTACAGTTGAAGCTTCAAAATGAGGAATCCACAAAACAATAGGTGATGTTGCTGTAGCTCTGTCCATCTTTTATATACAGTCTATGGTTATGCCCCTATTGGAGTAATGAGGTCACTAAAGATAATATATAGTAGAGACTATGTGTTCCACCCAGTTTTAAGGGGAAACATACCTGTGTGTTGCCAGTGTAGATTACAGATGTACTTTCTGAAATAGATCACAGTACATTAGATGCTTTTTCACTGCAAACAACGTGCAAATAAAGCTGGGTCTGCAAATGATAGTTGGGGTATACAAAATAATGTCATTAACGCATTTATGAAAACATAATCCTCATCCTGAATTCCAACATTTCATGTGATCCAGGAATAGAGGATGGTTGACTTTTTAAAATGCATTACAGAGGTGCAACAAAATGAAAATTGCTTTCTTTTCTCAACAACTCTAAAAACAGTAGTAAGTGCAGTAGGTGGTACACTTCATTAAGTATAGTTGGAGGATGAAAAACAGCATGCTTGAATGAGGATGGGAAAGAGAAAAGTCTAAGCGGCCAAATAAAATAAAGTTAAAAAAACTGTGCAAACAAAACATGCGTATATGCAATCCCCAAATGGTGACCATGGGGACAGTTGTGTTTGAAATGACTTTATTCTTACCTTTAAGGTAGTTTTTTATTGTCACCACTCCACAGTGGAGGAAGTTGGGTGTGTGAGGCAGTACTTCTCTTTGTTAGAAGAGGCACTGAGCGTAGTTAAGAGTTTCACAATGACCGTGTTATAATGCTGTCTCATTATGAATCATCTCACTTATTCTCCCAATCAGTTCCCATTTTTTCACTCTTCTCTTTGAAAGTTGGCCTTGAAAACATACTTTTTTTAACGTTAACCTTGTGATAACAGAAGGAAATTCTCCTTAAAAAAAAAAAAAAAAAATCCACTAATGACATTTAACACAATCTATGTATGTAAAGGCCTTCACCTTTGAGTTCCTCAGCACTGAGGAGTTCAAGCCTGTAGAAAAAGAGAGCACTTGGATAATGGCTTTGTAAGCTTTCTGACATGCTGAGACGCTCTCCAGCGCAAACGTAATTACAGCCTGACAGCGGGTGGAGGCCTTCACAAAGGCTTGATAATCAGAGGCTGGTGATCGGAGCATGTAGCTCATGACCAGGAGAAGCAGTGACGCTGAAAAGTAATTAAAGTCCCCCATAGAGTGGAGCCATGCAAACTGCACTCCCAGCTTGCTGCAACACCCCTTCTTGATTTCTCGCTGTTCTATTATTCTCTCTCTCCTTTTCTATCCTTAGCCTTGCTTTGTTTTCTCTCCCATCCTGCTGCTCCATTCCTTCCCTTTGCCTCCCTCCTAACGCTCTGCTATCTTCCTCTTGACTCCTGTCTCGGTGTTCTCTTCATCTGTCCATCATTCCTCCAGCCTGTGAGTGTTTTTTTTTCTCTCTCCATCCATCACCTGCTGATTCATGAATGTAGCAGCTACCTGTTATGTGCAAAAAGGAGTGAGTAAATGAACCACAGGATCCCTCAACCACATGTGTGCCAACACTGAGTTTACCTGAAGCTTTTATTTTACAGTGTAAATCTTAGTCCTGCTACATTTAAATGCCATGTAGCACAGAGGAAAACCCTTTTTGGTTGTTATTAGCTCTTTACGTTTAATCCTGTACGTCTGCATTTACTTGCTTCTCTATATCTTCTAAGATCTCTCAAACGAGTTACTAACTATTCTTTTTAAGTACGCAGTGTCTAATATTATTTGCGTGCTGCAGTGTGTGAGCTTCTCTCCAGCTGAGCCTTTGTGCTATGCAAAAGAGTAAAAGATTACCTCTTGTACTGCTCCCCCGTTTATAACCCCCTGGCTCACCCACGAGGAGCTCAGAGTAAATGGAGAAAAGGAGACATAGGCCATCGTGCAAGTATGTGGATTTGTGACTTAATCCCTTCTTCAGTTTTTCATTTTTGGCACAGTTCGGGCACCGTATGTAGCCTTCAGTCTACCCTGGCACTGTAACTAATCACAGAATGTTAACAATATTATTACTCAATTAAGTGCACACTTTCCAAGCTTTCTACCCACTGATAATGGAACAACTAGTTGATTAAAGGACCGTGATGACAAAAGGTTAAGAAATGTGTGTATTTAATCCCTCCTCTGAGGAAGAGAAACAGGGCACTCAAAGAATCCTTAACAGAAATATAAAGGAGAATTCCTAAATGCTAAAGATAGCAGTTGTCCTGCTCCTGCCATCAACTGCAAACCTGGAAATATGAAGTATTTGCACGTGCACCTTGTTTCAACTTTGTGCTAGCAGACATACTTATCATTATTGCAAGTAGTACATGCACATACCACAGTATTGTTTGACCTGTTTGTGCTGTTTAAAAACTGATATACTTACTGACATTGAGAAGAGTAAAGAAAAAAAATAGGGGTGGTAGATGTGGCTTATATGCTAAAAATGCGCCATTTTAGTCTGTAGCTAGGTGATTGCTGGGTGACATGATGACATGATCGTGTAGGAGGAGTTCGCGGACAAACAGATAGAGATTTTGTATATTATAATAGGAAACACAGCTGAAGGTTTGTGTATTTATCATTTTTTTCTTGGTCAACTCTATTCATAGAATGAATTAGCATGGCATTTGTTTAGTGTTCTGGTGGGATGAGTCAGATGTTGACTGTTTGCACTCTCGGGTGAGCAATTATTGATGCCGTAATGTTGTCAAACATGCACATATAGTAGTAGAAGTATTACTTGTGTGTAAAGCATTTAGAGGGTGATTCTATACACGCTGTTTTATGCCCCAGCAATGGCTCACTCTCCATTAATTTAGACTGAGGATTGGTCGTTTCAGCCAAAATAACTGCCCGGTGGTGTTGCCAAGATGGCTGCGGAGTGGCAAGACTTGCATATAGAAAGACTCAGGTTCCATTTAATTTAAACATAGCATGCACAGTCGAGATAAAAAAGTACACCCTCTTTCAATTCTTAGGATTTACGTATCAGGGCATAATAAAAATAATCTGGTCCTTAACATGTTCAAAAATTATTTCAATACAACCTCAGATGAACAACACAAGGCAGGCAAGGAAGGGCTATAAGACCATTTCCAAACAATGTGAAGTCCATCATTCTACAGTGAGAAAGATTATTCACAAGTGGAAAACATTCAAGACAGCTGCCAATCTTCCCAGGAGTGGACGTCCCACCCCAAGGTCAGACCGTGCAATGCTCAGAGAAACTGCAAAAAATCCAAGAGCTACATCTCAGACTCTTCAGGCCTCAGTTAGCATGTTAAATGTTAACGTTCATGATGGTACAATTAGAAAAAAACTGAACAAGTATGACTTATTTGGAAGGGTTCCCAGGAGAAAGCCTCTTCTCTCTAAACAGAACATGACAGCACGGCTTATGTTCGCAAAGTTGCATCTGAACAAACTACAAGACTTCTGGAACAATGTCCTTTGGACAAACAAGACCAAAGTGGAGATGCTTCGCCATAAAGCACAGCACCACGTTTGGAGAAAACCAAACAGCATATCAGCACAAACACCTCATACCAACTGTCAAGCACAGTGGTGGAGGGGTGATGATTTGGATCTGGACATCTTGCAGTCATTGAGTCAACCATGAACTCCTCTGTATACCAAAGTATTCTATTCTGAAACTGGGTCATGCAACAGGACAATGATCCCAAGCAGCAGAATGGCAGAAAAAGAAAAGAATCAAGGAGTTGCTCAGTCAAAGTCCTGACCTCAACCTCACTGAAATGCTGTAGTGGGACCTTAAGAGAGCTGTGCATAAACAAATGCCCACAAACCTCAATGAACTGAAGCAATGTTTTAAAGAAATGGGGGCCAAAATTCCTCCATAATGATGTGAGAGACTGATAGTCACACAGAAAACCATTACTTCAAGTCATTGCTGCTACAAGCTATTGAATCATGGGATGTACTTAGTTTTTTACTCACTGCTAGTGTATTTTGGCTTAGTTTTTGTTAAATAAATAATGACTCAGTGTAATATGGTATGTTTTGTAGTTCATCTGAGGTTGTACTTACCTAATTTTAAGACCTGCTAAGGACCAGATGATTTTTTTTTAATGTCCTAATACGGAAAACTTTCTTTTAACTATGACTCTATTGTCATGCATCCTTCCATAGGTTTTCTTTCCACATATAACATACTACTTAACAACTTTTCACCACTGGTGCAACACTTCAGCCTTTACAACTGGTATACAACAAGCTTTCAAGGTCCTGGATAATAACCCCAAAAATCTACCCCCACTGTAACAAAATGTCTACTTACTGCGTTCCTTAGCTGCTGAAATTCTTCTTTAATTTCACAACGCTTGTTTAATTAAGACAAAAAAATATATACAAATCTCAATGGACTAGCAGCTCCTCCATTTGCTTCATTCATATTTCAGAAAGATGTTGGGTAAAAATTAACACGCCCCACAGTAAGAGGAGACATTTGTGTCTCAAGGATGAAAACATCTGTCATCTTATTTAGTTGCTGCATGATTGTCTTGCTTGTGCTCATTTGTGTTTTACCATTTATGTGTGGTTGTGTCCCTTCTGGCTTTACCTTTGTCATCCGTGATGTAATGTGATTTTATATGTTGGTATATTTTAACAGCTTCTGTAAATTGACTGTTTGAAAGTTTCGAACACGAATTGTATGTACTGTACATGTTTAACTTTGGATGTTTCTTGCTCAACTCTAAATGTTGTTCTTCTTTGATTTTTTTTAAATTGTTTTAAGAGCTAATTTAATGCCCTTATCTCAATCTTTGCAATGCAAATAAAAGTTCTGCATATTAAATTTAAGGATGCAAGATTCATTTGCACGTAGTTGTCCAATTCTCAATTTAACTTTATTTGCAACTCTCATAGCTTTTAGATGCAGCAAAAAACAGTTTTCAGTGAAAAAAAAAGAAGAAAAGATCTAAAAACCCGCTGTACCTTACCTCCTTAGCACCAAACACCAGACGGACACAGTTGGCAGCAAGCTGGTGAACATGGCGGAGCATTCAACAGCTGAAGAGACAGACATTTTCTGCATGATTTGTAAACACAGAGCTAAAGGAGAGTGAATGTTTGACTGATTTTCTTTAACTCCAAATAAATGACAAATGTCAAATTATAAATGCTGACATGTATCTGCTGAATGTTAAAATTATAGCAGCAACTGTTTGCAATTTTAACTTAGGAAGGTCATGAGTAGAGTATACACCTGCTCTACCTCAGCTGACCCACAGCACAACAATTTATTGTAAGTATCAAAAGTGCTTAATATGTGCAATAGTAAGTATGTAAAAATAAAAGTATTTATTATATAACTTGATTTTTTTTTCTGATTGATGATTATCATGCTATTAATACTTACATTTAAATTAGTTTCAGATTAGCCATAGGGTAATATTTTGGTAATTTAACTCTAGTTATTATATTTTGTTGGCATTATAGCAATGCAATCTTCTGACATGCAACTGCTTATTAGTGTAATTATATAAGGTTGATATATACTGCAGTTCCACTAATTACACAGAACTTCACTAAACTTATTTCCTACCTCTTATTTAGCTACTGTCCTCCCAAGCGTGCAGTTTAGGGGGGTAAGTACATGAGCAGGACAGGGGTTAATGCTGCCGCTGTGTACAACTGATCTGTGTATTTTCTCCAAAGTACAATGGGACCTATGTGCTCAACCTCTAATCCTGGAAGTGAAATGAGCAGCAAGTTGGGTAATGGGCATTTCTGGAGAATAAGAGTCATTACAAAGCCCTGTGGCATGAAAGGCTGCAGCCACAGCCACTGTATACTCATTTAGCTAACACAGGACCCGTGTGGCTGCGCCAATCCCCCTACACTGTGCTCTTTGTTTAATTTCGAGCTAATTCCTTTGGCCAGTGCAATGTTTTTTCCTCTTACACTAGTTAGGGAAACTGCTGATTTATCGATTTTAATATGGGGCAGGAAAGAAGCAGCTTGTACCATCTTATGCAATGCACAAAAATACATAGTAGCTCTCCGTGGAGAACAGCTTAAGTGTTTAAATGGACATATTTTAATCCTGGTGAAGTTTCTTTCTGTTCAGTATTTAATTTCTCATTTATATTCTTTTATATTTTGGAAGCTATTTTTGCTTTTCAATAAGAAATAATCAACTCCTAACTAGTCCAAATTCCAATTTATACCATGGGTGATGAAAAACACAAAGTTACTTAATTTCTATTCTCCTCACAGATGTGGGTCTGTTGCAGAGAGATTGGCGGTGATTGTGTTCAAGCTCTTGGGTCTGTAGGGGGAAAATAAAAAGTCAGGTATTAGGTGGGTCGACACTGTGGCTTTTGAACAAGGCAGCCCTGAATGCACAAGATACCAAGTGCCCCTTGAAGCATGAGTGACATGCTTGAGAGGGTGATTTTAAGTGAAAACACTCTGCAGGATGACGGCAGAGTACCGCTTCATTTCAATATCTCCAACAAGACAAAGACACCACTGTACTCGAGGAGTGAAGATGCAGCTGAACATTTTGCTTCACTTTGTTGTTTTGTTGTTTTGTCTCTGCTATTTATAGAGATTTAGAGAGCTCCTGCTGAAGTTCCTTTTGAAAAATGTGTTGTATCTTCAAGGGCGTCACAGAGTAAAGGGGCAATTTGCTTTCCATACTTTGATTTTGTTTTGCACCTACAGCTTTTAGAGTGCATGAAATAACTAAATAAATAGTCTCCCTTGCTTTGCCTTCTACCCAGTACATACTGGGGTGATCTTGAGCCTTTCATGACTTTGACCTGAAATAATCAGGATTGGAAATGTAAGTACAACATGTCAGCATTAAAAAATGAAGAATTATTCACAGCTGTGTGTCAGCATGGTTTCATGAATGACATGAATGCTCCGGTACACCTCGTTGTCTCCATTAGTAGCAGGCATGAGTCAGTGATGTCAGTGTCAACACTGCAGCCTGAGTGCACAGAGCTGGTGGTGGAAAAATACATTTCTAGGAAACCGCATGGGAACATACAATGGAACCCATGCCTGCAATGACATAGAGCCTATTTCCTATTGTGCTGCAGCTTTTAGAGATAAATGGATGTAATGGTGAGTGTTTGAGTGATGTAGATCATGTTGTGTATGTTTCGCACTTTGAATTCAACCTTTCCCTCTCTTTGTTTTTGGACTGCTGTACCTTCAGGAGAGACATTTAGTCTGATGGAACCAGCACAACCAGTTCCCCAACATCTCATGATGTTAGAAAGACAAAACAGTGCAGACTGCAGTGGAGGAAAAATAGCTGTGAATGAAGATTCTTCTGTTACTTTAGACACGCTGTATTTAAATCGAGCCAAGCAAGACCAGCTACGTTTTTATATGAAAAAAAGGAAACTGGGGGCAGCACAGTGGCGAGGTGGTTAGTACTGTTGCCTCACAGAAAGAAGGTCCTGAGTTTGAATCCACCATCTGGCCAGGGCCTTTCTGTGTGGAGATTGCATGTTCTCCCCATGCTTGCGTGGGTTCTCTCCGGGTACTCCGACTTCCTCCCACAGTCCAAAGACATGCAGTTAGTGAGGTTAGGTTAATTGGTAATTCTAAATTGGCCATAAGTGTGAATGTGAGCGTGAATGGTTGTCTGTATCTCTGCGTTAGCCCTGCGACAGACTAGAGACCTGTCCAGGGTGTATCCCGGCTCTCGCCCTATGGCAGCTGGGATAGGCTCCAGCCCCCACCCCTCCCTGGATTGGGAAGAAAGCGGAAGAAAATGGATGGATGGATGGATGGATGGAAAAAGGAAACTGACTCCAAATATGTTAAGATTGACAGATAAGGTGCAAATAAATTAATTTTCAACTAAATGCTTGATGAGAAGATGACTTTAATATATTTTTATACCTGTCGCACAGATGTTAGAAGTTGAACCCACCCTTAAAGTACCTTTTTAATTCAAACATATTTCTCCAGCCATAACTCAAAGAATATTATTAGAGAGCACTCATCATACACTGGCAGGATTTTAAACATAAATTAGGTTCATGTGACACTTAGCAATCTTCTGTATGGCTAAGAAGAGGAACAAACACTAATGAAATCGTCCAACCTAAAACTGTAAAATAACTGGCAGATGCTTTCAGGATAACAACTGCACCATGTGCAGGAGAAGAAGGCTTTTCAGGGTGTCACTGGAAATAATTTTAGTATTTCTTTCTTATGATTAATATGATGACATTTTTAACTGACTGAGCCATATTTGGTCGAGCTGGATAATTTTTGCAACCAAACAGTTCTCGTCTGCTGTACTTTAAGACCCCATAAAACACAAATCTGATCTTGTTTCATTATGTTTCCTGATTATGGTGGGAAATAGGATAAAAACCTTGGTGATAAAATTTGCATCTGTTTTGTAGATTTCATGCTAACATGTTAATTTGTAATAATAAAAATGACTTGCGCACTGCTGTTTACCTTAACCCTACCTTGACACTCCTCCAACCATAGAAGACAATGATCATTTTTTTAAAGTCTTGAGCGTGAGAAAGCAAAGACAGATGAAGAATTGCCAGGCCAGGTATATGAAAACACCGCCCTCTCCTGGAGTTTTGTTGTAATTGATATATGAACCATTCTGCAAGTGTTAATCTGTATTAGATACGCTTAATATAACATTAAGAATGCGATTAAAAACATTTTAAAAAATAACATTTTAAATCTGTGCCTTTTCACTGTAAGAAAAGTGGATAATCTGTCTCTATATCAGAAATGTTTCACAAAAAAAATAGCCTTCCATTTGTTGAACCACCAGAAAATATCCCATCGGGGGTCTTCCAGTCTTGAATTTTTAGGGCCAAATTTGGTTTCTAAGATTTTAACAGTTGGGAAGGATGTCACTCCTTCCCCCTTTTCATTACACCCAGATCCCACAGTGGAGTGTGTGTGTGTGTGTGATTATTGATCACATGACGACTTTCTGTGTTTTTTCTGTTTGTTAATTAGACTGAGTTCAGTATTTTGTTTTTTGTTCCTGTTTTGCTTGTTTGGGTCGTCTGTGGTCCCAGGAATCAGCTATTAATTAGTGGTAGTGAACACAGGTTTGCATGATTAGGTCCAGAGCAATGAGTAACTGCTGCACGGGAGCAGTGGGGGAAAGTAGGAGAGTGGGTTTCTGCAGTCAGTTTGACATGCAAACATATGGATGTGTATATTTCATATAGGTTTCCATGTGTAAGGTGCATGTCAAGATTATCATTAGCATTATATTTATTTATATTTTGGCTGCTTATGTTATTCCTTACCTGTGTAAGTGGTAGGGTCCCTGCAGGTGAGGCTGGGAGGGCATACGTGTAGAGACTGATTAGCAGAGGACAGACGAGGTGACAGCTTGTTGTGAGGCTGCACTTCGTTTAGTTTTGTTTAAGTTTCCTTTTATTTGGTTTTGTTCTATAGGGTGATTTTCTTTGCTCTCATTTTCTTTCTTTTTTTTTTTTGTTAATAATTGTCACCTTTTTACACAAACTCCTGCCTCAAGACCTACTTCTTCATAATCTCTTTAAAACCTTTTGGTGCCAAACAGTAACACCTCTCCATATATGGGGTCTTGGCGCTACAACAATCAACAATTTATCTGGTCTAAACTGCTGTCTTCTAGAATACAAAGTACAGGGAGATAGTGAAAAATATGGTTAACTATTGTTCCCAAGGAGTGATTGTTTTTGAATGTTTCATCAATCCCAGAAAGCATGGAGCCTTTGATTTCACTTTAAAGATCAGAAGCCTTGTTATCAAATTTGTGAATCTTTTACCTCCGTTGTAAATTCCCTGCAGTTTGCACTGCATAGCACATAATGTTTCATTAGGAGTAACAACATAACTCCAGCATCTGTTTAGCAAAAGTCCACGCTCCACTTAACCTATTTTTTGCAGATAATTTTCAACGTTGGTTAGATACAAAAGATTATCAACAATCAAAATCAGTTTATATTCTTTTTCTCTGCCTTTAGATCTGACTGCATGTTCTCAGAATTCACTGCATGCTGATATACACTCACCGACCACCTTTTAGGCACACTTTACCAGTACTGGGTTGGACCCCTTTTTGCCTTCAGAGCTGACTTAATTCTTCATGGCACAGATTCAACAAGGTGCTGGAAATATTTCTCAGAGATTTTGCTCCATATTGACTTGATAGCATCACACAGTTGCTGCAGATTTGTCGGCTGCACATCCATGATGTGAATCTCCTGTTCCACCACATCCCAAAGGTGCTCTGTTGGATTGAGATCTGGTGACTGTGGAGGCCATTTGAGTGCAGTGAACTCACTGTCATGTTCAAGAAACCAGTGTGAGATGATTTGAGTTTTGTGACATGGTGTGTTCATTGATTCAGAATATGCTTGTCAATCAGTAGGAGAGAACAGTTTGCAGATACTTGAATTGATTTATTTTTGTACATCAGTCACAATAAACAAATCTTGTAAATCAAACCACCTACTGCCATGTCATCAGCATATTTTAATATCTTAATAATGTTTTTATGTTTCATGTTTTTTTCTGAATAGAAAACAATTGTGAGTACAACACACAGTCCCAGGGGGCATAACCTCATCAGAGAAATATTCCTGTTCCTGCTTCTCCCTGTGTTTAATAGGCTTTTGACCCATTTACCCCCAATGGAGGTTCATGCTGCCAGAGAAAGATGATTACACTTTTCCATGTTTCTTGTAAAAATGCATCTTACTTCTAAGGATAACGATTGTTGTCACTGTTGATTAATTTGCTGATTATTCTTGTGATTACCCTGTGGTACTTTTGACTACCAGCAGCTATGGTGCACTGTCTTTAGGAGGTGGTTTCCATTTTTGTTTGTGACAGGTAATGACACAGTAGCTCATCCGGCTCATGATCCATCACAATTCACAGGTTATTGTAATGTGTGAAGTACAGAAAGAAAGTGATGAGTTTTCTTGTCACTGGTTGGCTGTATTGCACAAACTAATGAGAATTAAAACCCAGTGAGAGGTCAAGGAGCCTAGTGAACAGTCATACCCGCAATTCATTCACCACTGAATGAAAGCGTTTGAGTTCAAGAGTATCATGACTACATGGTCAGTAGTGACCATGGCCATAAAAAGCATGAAAATATGCGAATGGATCAGCAAGTTATTGCATTGACCATATTACTGATAGGAAGGCCCCAACCATGCTGTCCTAATGTGAGAATAACCAATAGGACCACTCCCTCCATCATCATGACTAGTTAGACCATGATCGTCACCATCTAACAGGATACATGTGGTATGCAACATGTGCAGCAAAGCGACTATCACATCATTTGGTGTTTCATGAAGTTCTTTCTTTATCATACTGTGCATGCAACATTTATCAACACTGAGAATCTTATGTTAACGCCACGACCCTAGTTCTCAACCAGCCCTAACCTAGCTTAAAGCATTATTAGGCCATAAATAAATCTAATGATGGCATTTATGTATAGATGGCAGAGGGGCACACACAAACACTCAGTTTATGAACATTACAATCCAGACCAGTACTCCTGGGAGTAAAAATTCTTGTGAAAATGGAGAAGTGCCCATAAAATGACAAATGTGACCTTGACCTTGAGCACAGTTTGGGTGAAGACCCGTTAGGTGATCATTATGTGCAGGTTTGATTAAATTCTGACCAACACTGTCGGCGGAGTAGCAATTCTTGTGAACTGTGGACGGACAGATGACGGACGCTTCACCATTCCATGAGCTCATTGGTCCTTTTGCTGGATGAGTTAATAATATAAACCAGAGAAAAGCAGAAAATCTGCACATTTCAGAATTTGAATGAGAATGGTTGGTGTTAATGTTTTAAAATATCTTTATTGATTAGCCCGTTATCAAAGTGGTTGCTTATTTATTTTTGTCAGTTCTACATTTTAAAGACATGATTTAAGCAAAGGCAAAGAATTTACATACAACTGAAATTTTCTGAGGTGTACTTAAATAAATGATCTTGTTACAAATAGCTAGAGATTATTGCATAGCCTTATAAATACTTTATAAATTAGTAATTAATATTTAATAGACGCAGCAGTTGGGATTCCTGTTATGCCAAATTACTGTGGTTGATTTGTGTTTGATTTTTCTTTATTATTATTATTTCTTTTAAATAAAATAAAGAGGAATGCACCCAACAGAGACATGAAATGCAGGAAGTTACTCAGCATGTTACCGAGCAGGCATGATCTGACACAGAGCTGTAGTTAACAGTTTCTCCACAAGATTGCAGCAGAGATCACAGCTTCATTTCTGCACATAAATTGCAGGTGTACCTTTGTGATCTAAGATAAAAAGGCAAAAATACCAGTCTTATTAAAAGCATTCCTTCTCCTTTCCGAACGACATCAGCACAATATCCCGCATTCCTTCGGGGATTTGTATTATGAAATAAATCAGGTCAAAGAGTCATTTAAACAGAGGAGACTGTTTTCCATTGCATCACCGGAGTGCTCGCCTGAGCCAGCAAGTTCCAGGAAGAGGCATAATGTTTTTATCTCAGAGCGGTCATCAGAGCAGGTGCTTTACTGTCAAATCTCACATCTGCCTTTTTACTTCCTCATGTTGCATTTTTGTAATAAATCGATCACAATGACACCTACATTACACCATTTTCCTGTATGGTCAACATGGAAAATCAGAAACAGCCCATTAGTGTATCATTAATGTATTTTTATAAACCTTAAAATAGCTTCTGAACATCCACCAAAATACTATAAATCACTCTGTTCTGTCGTTTTTATTTTATTAAATAAGATGATGGATGATCAAGGAAATATCTGATAATGTCCTGGTGAGTGCAACATCGAACAAAGAGGTTAACAGGGCATGGGGAAGTTTGTGAAGTCGGTTGTTTACATTTAGGTGGTTGGGAAACTTTAATGATCCTGGATAAAAGGAAGGATAAAGTTTATACTTGTGGCAGGATGAGCTCACACAGCCACACAGTGTATCTGAGAACATTTCCTAACACCCAACCTTAAGTTAACATTTACCACTTAACTCCTTAGTTAACCACGACTTTCACTTCAACAAATGCGCTAATTTGCTGTCTTGCCATGTGTTAGATCAGTCGCCAAAAGTGAAGCTAGTGTTTGTCTGGCACAAAGGTTCTAAGAAACCAAATCCACAAGGCAGGACCACAACTGAACAATTAACATAAACCAGTGTACAACATGCTGTGTTTCCTGTGGAGATTGGTGGGGTATGTGTGTGACTCTCGGCTTTAAAAGTGTTCTTAGGTGGATCTGTTTCCCTCCTGTTTCAGCTTCATATCAAGTATTATCAAACTCATTGCAACAAAGGCAAATAATTATTAATTCTCATTAAATCTTGTAAACACTGAATGCCAGACTTCTTCATGAACACAAAAATACAACTTCACCCCACACCTTCATACCATTGACTTTATATAAAACATGGATGTACCCAGGGGTTAAAGTGGGATTTAGCAGGTGGAGGAACTTAGAATTAAATCACATAATTACTTGTTTTGTGAGTTCCAGCAGATTGTTCTTTGTGTACAGGTTGTGATCAGCTGACCAGTGCTGCTATTCTGATATTCACTGCTCTTTGCGGATTTAGCCAACTGAATTCAGCAAAATATAAGCAGATATTTTACAAGCTATGTGGCTGATTTTCCAACCCAAGCCAGTATAAAAGGTAGAATTTGGCGATTCAGCATCATCACCTTAAATATAAATTGATGTCTGCTGCCCCTAATGTAACCTAACATTGACCATGAACACCACAGCCTGCTCTGCACCAGTCCAACATAGTGCATCACTGTAAACTTCACCACAGTACTGCAAACTAACCATTTCAGCCAGCCAGCACTTAACTGTACCAAACTGCCTAGTGCAGTATTTTCATGTAACCTCTGAATAACACAAAATGAGTACACCTCAATTTGTTTTGCAAGACATTTAAAAAAAATCAACAACACATCATGTCTAGATCCAATTTTTGATTTTAAAACTCTAAAATGAATGAGGACATTACATGTAAGGTTTAAATTTCCAGTTTATAAAATTTTACTTGCTGAGCACTCCTTGCCTTTGAAAATAATCTCTCATTTTCCTCTCCTGTCCTGTTTGTCTCACATCTTTCTCCATCTCCATGGGATGACATTATTTTCTTATTACTGAACAAGTATCTCCATGCTGTGACTGGAAGCAATTTCAGGCTGCAGCATATGAAAAATTAACTCATTGAACAATAATATGCATTAACTTGCCTATCAGGTTTAATTACTAATTAACTGAGGGTGCTGGAATGCTGTTCTGGATCATTCGGGCCTACTTTAACCCCTGGATGCAGCCACTGTGACACCCTCCTTTAGTTTGTGAAGTCCTGTTTTGAAGCCTCAACGTTTTCGCTGCCATCATGTTGGGTATATGGAGCCATAAGTGACCATAACTGGACAAGAGAGTGGAGTGCTAACACTAGCAAGCCTGGTTAGCATGCTATACTGTATGTGGGGTGTATTGCACAGACACAGATACTCCTAATTAAGTTAACATACTAAAAAAAGAAAAAGGAGGATTTTCACTCACCAAAAGTGAAACACAAACTTCTTGAAGAGCCTGAACCACACAAAAAGCTATATTAAACAGATAATTCCATTAAAGTGGTACAAAATACACCAACACCACAAATGCAGTCAAGAGGTCCAGTTCAGTAGTTTGAATTAGTGGAGGTGAGGCCCAGCAGACAACTGCTGGCTACCGCTGCCCTGTTAGCACACCTGTCAAAGCAGCCACACCCCTAACTTTTAACCTTAACATAATCAATGCCCTGTCCACATGTACACGGGTATTTTGGTAGCTTTTTATATGTGTTTTAGCCTTTCATTAACATGTAAAAGACTTTTTTTTTTTTAGTTCACTGAGAACTGAGCTTTTGAAAAACTCCTTCCAGGGTGACGATTTTCAGAAAATGTGTTTCTGTGTTTAGAAGTGGACAAGGAAAACAACAATTTTTTTTCTTGCAGTGTCAAAGGTGTGTGTTTGTATCTCCTTTTTGATGTCACGCTATGCACTGTTATTGTTTGTAGGCTTCTGATTGGCCAACATTTCTATACTGTTAGGGTTATATCACCACCTTTTGCTTTGGAATGCTCTTGATGGAATTGGAGATTGTTTTTTGCATTTTCATGTGGACAGGGATATTTTTAAAAACAAGAGTAGCTTTCTAAAAATACCCGTGCACGTGTGGACATAGCCCCAGACGAGTTATGAAAACATTCACCCTCTGTACAGTTGTTGGGGAGGGTGAAATTAGTCATAGAGACCAAAATTGTTTTGCCAATTGCCAATCAGAGAGCCACTGCCTACAGCTTCCCTGTGTTGGCACATCTGTCAATCAACCCTCAACTGTCAATCAACATTACTCTAAGCCTCACCAGTACACAAGACTTTGTACCCATAGACAGTATAAAACATGGACGTAGCTTCCGGGTTGGAAAAATTAAGCCAATGCCGAAGTGCCTTAAACCTGCATTCTAAGGTCTCCAAAGGTGATACCTGTGGTTGCAAAAAGACTTCTGGTCCTATGGGAATCTATGGGAAAACATCTTTCTGACTTGACCTCCGTAAACACTTTCCTGATGGGATTATGGGCTCAGTCACTCATTTTGGGTCATATTGAATAAAAAATTACGTTTTTTTTTTTTTTTTTTAATTTTGGTCATACTATGTTTCAAAGTTTATGATTATCTATAGTATGAAACCACATGCTCATTGGCTAAAGACAAATCATTACACTCAGACCCGCCCCTTCTTGTCACATCCGTCCATCCAGTTTTTTGCAACCAAGATGCCTACAGAGGAAATGCTCAACTTGAGGCTTCATAGCGGGATTTCAGAAACCCATGGGTGATGTCACGGCAGCTACGTCCATCTTTTACACTGTCTGTTTGTACCGGGATGTAAACATGCTTTTTAATGCTGTAAAATTGGTTGTTTCAGCACAGAAGTCTGTAGGGATTTACTCTCTTTTGGAGCCAACCTTAAGTGCCCTTTGGAGGAACTGTAGTTGGCACTTCCGCGTTGGCTTCATTTTTAAGCCCCAGAGGTTGCCGCTTCATTCACACAAACAAATTCCCTCTCAAACACACCCTCCCCCAACACACATTTCTCCAGATATTCATTACTTGACCTTATACTAGCTTACTTTTCAGGGGCCCTATTGTCATTCCTGGAGGAGCCCGGCTCTGACGTGTTAGGCAATCGTTTGGCAGCTTCCCAGCTGCTGAGACACTCCAGTTACCCTGTTGATACTTAATCTGACTCTTTGCTCTCTCCCTCACTCTCTCTCACACGCACACAGACATTCAGGCAGGTATGCACATGAACACGCACAATGCTTACGCAAGCCCTGGCCAGCCATGCCTAAGGTAGTCATAACACACAGAGGGTGGAGATATGCCAAGCGCTTATAGGTCAAATGATTCACAAGCAAACAAGGATTGGATATGAAAGCATATAAGAATTTGACTTTAAATAGTGCTGTTGTTCAGTGTTTGATGAGATGACCTCGAGTTCCCCTGGTTACTGCTGAAGCTGAAGAAAAGAGAATGAGAGCAGCGCTTATGCTCCCCCTTGTGTATTCCAGGAAAGAAACACTGACCCACTACTGACATTTGTGTGTTTGAGGAGTTAAATGTTACATTACGCAAAGGTCAGAGAAGAGTAAACGGTTAGAGGCAGAGATGGAGAAAGTGGGAGAGAGGCAGGTTTGTTTTTTTCCCTTGCAAAGATGAAATTGAAAGCACAGGGAAATTGTATTGTTCTCTCTCACAGTGATAAAGAGATCTGTTGAGAAAGTTCTATCAGGAAAACCTTTGAGGCACGCGGTCGAGCTGGGCAGGTGTTAGCATGGGTGTGTTTGTGTGAAGACAAGCGGCAGTGATGAACAAAAACATGCTGGGAGAATAAGAAAAATGTGATCTTTATTCAACAACTCCACACATATTTCAAATATACATATTTACATATTTTGTACAATGAATATAACTCTTGTGTGTAACCTATCCGGACTAAAAATAGCCTCCAGGTTGTGTCACAAATACATAATTCACAGTGCAATATGAAGATTGTGCACCCGTGTCAGTTTACACATCACATGAATGCGTGACTCACTCTACATGTATGAACTAGAAACAATATTATTAATCTCTTAAGTTAATTTTCTGAAGAACAATTCCGATTTTGTCACGAGTCTCTTCCCATCTGGTCTCTCAAGCAGATGAAAGAAATAAAGAACTGCAAGATGTTCTATTAGCCTACTGCGTGACTAAAAAAAATTAAATGCACAGCGCTTCTTTGATGTGCCAGATTTAGTACCATTGTCAACAGTATTGTACCAGAACAAAACAGCTGGCTATAGTAGCTTGAATGTGGCTGAAACTCTCTATCTGCTTTTTTACAAACGAACATAGTGTATTTTAGAGCGTGGTACACCATGTCACCAGCTATGAGGACTAGTCTCCATGGATGCACAGCTTTCAAAACAAGAAAAAAAAGGAAAGGGGGGAAAAAAGTACTATTAAAGAGGTGAAACAGTCTGAACAGATTCTTCCAGCCAAGGTCAGGACCATTCTCTACAGACACGCTCAAGTGTTGAGTCATCAGCAGACAACCAACATCAAATATCGCCTGACTGCGACTGATTCAGAGTCATTCCGTTTATGAAACACAGTGATACGGGCACAACACTCAGCACAGCTCGACTTTGTTAAAGCGAATCAGCTTCACGTAATGTTCCAACAGAAATGGACAAAACAGGTTCAACTGCTCAGCTGAGAAAGTCTTCATTTTTTGCGATGCGTCTCTCTCTCTCTAATTTAAGTGGATATTTGACAGATTTCTTAAACAAATGCAGATTTTTTTTTTTTTTTTTAGATTGCATTTCCCTTTTCTGTTCTGAAATCCCACTGTTGCCATCAGGTATAACAATTATCCAGTAAGCTCTGTTGCTGCTGATTCATGTGGCCAAGTCTTTAAAACCAGAGTTGCTCCCAGCATTTTAGTTTAAACCAGAAGCATTAGTGTTGGGTTTTAGCTGTGGCTAATTGCACACATGCAGGATTTCAGACGAGCTGTATGCCTGATACTCATATTTTATAGCTTTGTGTTCAGATGCAACCTTTAAATAAAACGTTCAGCTTTGAGCTTGTGTTATAAATGGTAAATAGTTTTAACAGTTACAAATGAGAAAATTACTGAGATGTACTTTTCTCTGTTAGCCATTAACAAGGACTTGTGTTAGCCTAATGTGCATGACAAGCTTTTTCCATTTTTCTGCCAGTCTTACACCAGTAACACCCTGCCTTTCTCAACCTTCTGCGCGTGGTGTGAAATTTGTAAATGCTCTCCATTTGCAGAGACAGTGCCAGATTGGCAGTGAGACACCTTCGTAGTGTCCCGCTGAGTATGACACATCAGTCCTCTGCTATCCATCTTTCTCACTTTATGTCACTGTCTGCTTCAAGACGTCAAGCTCGTGCTTGGCCGTCCTCGAGCTGATCGGTGAGTCAGCTAGTGAAGCCTGCAGTCTGGTCAGAGAGTGAGAGGAACAACATCCTGGTCTCCTCGCCTCTCGCTTAAGATTCAGCTAATGCTTTATGAAGCCTCATGAGTTCAGGCTGAGAGCAAACATCGATGACTACTTTTTGCCTGGGTATTAAATTCCTGTGAGACACTCACAGAAGCCTATGGAGATTATTTTTTTAAACATAATCTGTCTTATTTCTGTCATTGTTAATTCTTTTAGCACCAAATAATTTGAAAAACACACATACAGAAACACAATGAGTGATCATTGTGAACAATGCCCTTAGCAAGTAACATATACGACAACAAAATACAGTACAGTAAGTTTTTGTAGAAAGCTCGAGGGTGTATGTACACACAACAGTACACAAATGGGTTTCTAAAAAGTGCCAATGTAAAAAAAAACAACAATGAATCCCTCATAGCAAATTTTGTTTTGGTCCCTCAGTCAGACTCAGTCAGCAGAACAGATCGTCGTCCTCTTCCGCATCAAAGGACGGCACCGTTTGTTCGGCTGAGCTCACTTCCTGCTCACCCAGCGCCGCTTCCTGGGATGATGGCGGCAGGTGGAACCACGGGTGAGCGAGCAGCTCAGTCGCTGTGAGTCTCTCCCAGGGTTCTTTCCTCAGCAGGCTCTGGAGCAGACACTTGGCTTTGGGAGACAAACCATCTGGCAAACAGCACTGGCCTCTGCGAATTTTGGAAAACAGCGTGGCCGGGTCAGGGTCGTGGAAGGGGTAACGGCCAACCAGCATGGTGTAGAGCATTACCCCGAGGCTCCACATGTCGGCCATCTTGCCGGAGTAAGGCGTAGAGCCGCTGAGGATCTCTGGGCTGACATATGCAGGGCAGCCATGGGTGTCTGACATAGAGTCATTTTTGGGGTCTTCCAGGACGCGGCAGTCCTCAAGGCTTTCTAGTCTCACCTGTGTCCTGTGAAGGAAGTAAAAGAAAAAGGTCAGGATATCTGGAATGGCCTTTAATAGCAAAGAAAATGTTAAAAATATATATATATATTTTACGTTAACCGGCTTTGTTAGTTGTATGTTTATTTACAACAGCTATCCCACAACTACAGCTACAAGAGAGAGCTTTAGTTTTACTGTAAAGACAAGTACAGTGTGCTTCCTTCCTTTATTCCTAATCTGCACAACAGACAGATGGACAGACAGTCACACACAGAGCATAAATACAGACAACACACACACACACACACACACACATGGCAGTGAACTTACTGTGACCTAAGTGCACCACTGTGAGTCCCGTTTAAGACGCAGAGCTGCCTAAGCAAATTTCCAATGACTTCCTGGCACTCACATGGTCACGTAAACACACATATAAATACACTACTCCAACACTCCCCTCCTCCTTCCTTACTCTCACACACACAATGCTATATTTAGCCAAGTTAATGACAGGACGTACATTTAGTCCTGCGTCAGAGCAACTAAAGCTGTGAGAGCATATTTTTTCAGAATGAGATATTCACCGCTGAAATGCTCTTGCACAAAGATAGAATGTTTGATGGGAAACTTTTGCCATTTCCATGGGCGAAGAATATGTCCTGCATTTTTCTACTATTTTTACAGCAGCAGATATGCGCTGTTTTTAGCTCGAATTTAATTTGTGTATAACGATTGGGGATTTCATCAAGTGAAACACACATAAGAAGTGTTATGTTGTGTCTCATTCTCAGGGGTTCGCCTCAGTGAGACACTTCAGATGTCAGACAGAGTGACTGCAGAGAAAGAAATAGATGGCCACAGCGAGGATGAAAAGAGTGACAGCCAGAAGGACCAAGGCAGAAAGCAAATGATATTTAAACACCAAGATAGTGGAGGAGATAAGTCAGGAGAGGAGAAAGGAGATGGAGACAGAAAAGGAAACTGAACACAGAGAGTTAGAGGGGTGGAGAGAATGACTCATCCTACTGTTGAGAGTACATATCTCCTCTCCTCCTCCTCTCTCTCTCTTTCTCGAGCCGAGGCTATCTGCACCTGGGTCCCGCACTTGCGGCGCCAGCCATCCCATAATTACCCTCAAATGGCTGTTGCCACATCAGTGACGCACGGGAAGGCTGGCCTGACTGCGAAGCTCTGCATGCTTCACAGTGCTAGTCACCTTTCCTAAACTGGATCTTCCAGCTGCACTGTGTGTATGTGTGTATGTGTGTGTGAATGCAGCTAGCATTTGTCAAATTGTTGTGACTTTCTCTGTCGCTGGCTCGGGCGCTGCACTGTTGGCCAGGACATTGCATCACTGGCTTGTGTGTTGGGGTTTGAAAGATGCCTGATTGTGAATTTTGGAGGAATGAATGACGGAATAAATGAGGTCATATAGAATTGAAGCAGCTCAATGAGACTTAAGTTGTTGTCTGTCTGTGTTTGGATGAAAGCGGTGATCTCAGGGTGAACAAAACTGAATTTCTGGAAATGAATACGGCCAAATTCCATTATGTCACAGAGCCGTTTAATGTTATCAGCAGAGCCTGCAGGTTTGTTTTTCAAAGTCACAGCGGATCGTTTTTAGTGCTGCTTCAGAATGTGGGCAGCCAAAGTGCACAGAGAAGTCTGTGTGAAAAAAAGATGTTGTCATCACACATCTTTATGGGTCAAGTGGGTCAGTCTACCAACATTAATGTTGCAATGCCGTCACTCCGCTAACAAAATACTGAATTGCAGGCAACAAGCCATTTGAACTCGCAATGGACCACAGCTTTACAGCTCAGAATGTGTAAACAGCACTCAAACAAACATGTATATATGGACACACACGCACACAAAGAAAGAAAGAAAATGAGCTGTGCAGTCCCCCCCCCCCCCTTTCCCCTCTGCACATATACACAGTGACTCATCGCTCTGCAGCCGTATAGTTATCAGAGGGACGCAACCAACTTCAACTTCTCTCACTGGCTGTCTGCTCTCATTCATCCACTGTAACCCAGCAAAACCCAGAGGTCATGACTGGAGAATGTTACTGTCGAAAAGTCTCCACGGAAGGGGGGGGTCAGCGGACGCTTACAGGAAAGAGAGTGACGCAAGGGCAAAGAGGCGACAAATAGTTTTGTAAGCATGGATTTTGTGTGTCTTCCTGAACAATATTTGGCACTCAGAGATGCAGACATTTAGACGTGTGTGTGTGTGAGTGTGTAGGTGTGTGTGGGACGTGGTTCAAAGACTACTACTTCACGGATGAAAGTGAATGAAACCTTGCTGGACGCACCAGCTATTCTGCAGCATAGATATGATGTAATTTATTAATAAATGATGAGTAATAAATACATTCTAAGATACAGACCACAGAAGGGCATGATTTTCTCATTCAGCAGCCTCGTCTCGCAGCTCTGCCAAACTGCCACCCACCGCATTCACACATGCACCCGTGTGCACACACACACACACACACACACACACACACAAGCATGCAAAACAAACACACAACATGCATACAAAGAGACACATCGAGAGTGAGAAAGGGAGACAGACAGAGAGGGTGAAAATCTGGGAAGCTAAGCAGTCTGCCTCCACAAGTACAGAGCCTCCTACTCTATCTGTGCCCACATCGATATCTGCACACATGGCCTGTGTGTATCAGCTGCTGCTGTCTTTGCTCTGTGTCCTCACTGGCATGTACCACTATACTACAACTTTGAGAGTATCCAAATAAACCTTTATAGCTGAGATCAGTTTAAAGGGCTGAGAACAATTTGAGACTAATGTCAGATGATTCTGACACTGCAGCAAGACTTTAAATTCTCACCTTTTGTCGTCAGCGAAGACAAACTTGCGCAGTTTTAGGTCACCCAGCACAATGCCTGCCTGGTGGCAGTGTGCAACAGCCAGAGCCACCTGACGGAAGAGCCTGCAGGCATGTTCCTCGTCCAACCGACGACAGCTCTTTACCAAAGTGTGCATGTCACCAAAGTCCTTATCCAGGAACACATAGGCCTTGCGCTCACCAAGGATGATGTCCCTGATGCCGGCCACATTCTTGTGGGCTGGTAGAATACCATAGGCTCTGATCTTTTCCTGGTATACCCCCATATCAAAGACCTGGAGGAAAGATGAGAGGAAGAGGAGGGATGCAGGATGGAAATTAGGAAGACGGGGAGAGAGGAAAGAGAGTGTGTGAGGGGGAGGAGGCAATAGGTCAGTGTGTTCTTAATGATCATCTAAAGAAACAACCATGCAAATTTGGCAGCGACATAAAAAAGGCCTAGGATATGCTTTGATTCCAGCTCAATACACTGCTTTTGCAAGAGCATGACAAATGAATCACCAAAGCGTGAAGCGATTAACTTTATTAATCAACAAAGCCAAACGCCTGCAGGTCTAACATGCAAATTAAATAGGGATCTGGAACAGTGGAGGACCTTGTCCTTATCTGGAATCATCCTTATCATGAGAGTCTTTTTGCCTCACATTTTTGCGTTTTTGTGTCACAGCGTGGCGTACTGCGGTGACGTGTATGCAAATGAGCCGAGTTGACAGACACAGTGTGAAGCCATAGTGCCAAGGATTGGTGGACTTCATTGGGTAGGCTGTATTTCCACAACACAGCACAGGCAGTTTAGGGTTTGCCTGGTCTTTCATGTTGTGTAAAATCACCAGAGCCTTATCAGGTTCAGTCTTTAAAAATCATGAAGTAACACTTTTATTACGCAAATTGTGACACATTTCGCGTGAGAATGACATCTGGTGAAAAAGTCAGCTAAATACGGATGCCATGTCAGACAGGGTATTGGGCAACGCGATGTCTTGAAACATCATTCATTCAAAGAAATTGCACAATGACTGGATTGCGCATACCTTACACAGTAGCTCATCGCCAGTATCGGTGTTCATCGCGCTGTGCATGCTTTCCCGGTCTGCCAGAGGTAGAAGTAGATACGGTCCTATCCTGGACGGTCCCTGGTGAGTCGGTGGGACAGAGGTTAAGACGGGGCTGACCGGGGAACCGGGAGAGGTGCCGAGGAGTCCTTGCGTGTCCCCCGCCTCGGTGCTCAGCCGGGCGCATTTGGCCGGCGGCTGATCGTCTGAGTCCAGCCGCTTGTGCGCGACTCTCCCTGTGCGGATGCAAGGTGCCTGGCTGCTCCACTGCAAGTTCATCCTGATAGGCCGATTCACCATGAAAGTAAAAGAAACGAGACTCTGTCCGATTTAAGATGCGCCCTTTGACGGTTAAAATAAACTACAAACTGCGCGCTCCATTTCTCCGTATGAGACTCAGTACTGGTGACATATAAAAGAAACTTAAGCGGATTCACTGACGGCGCGTTTTGGTAATAATCCAACCGACGTCCTCCTGTAGAGTGAGTGCTCGTGGCTTCTGAGGTCTGTGTACTTTTGGTGAGAAAAAATCCGATCCCTCAGAGCCCAGAGTGAGTGAGAGAGAGAGAGAGAGAGAGAAAAGAGAGAGGACAGAGAGAGAGAGACCGCCTCACACTCAAAGAGTGGCTGAGAGTGAGCGAGCTCCAGTGATGTTGAGCTCAAACACTCCGCCCGACCAGTCCAGCCTCCTGGTGACACAACCATTGAGCAATCCTGTAACAGCACCGACTCCGGCTCAGCACGGCTCTGATGACACTACCCACTGTATTAGCTTTCGCAGACGACTGCCTGAGCATATGGTTCAAACATTTTTTTTTCTTCACCAGGGTGTCATGAATCTTCACATTCCTGCGCAAGAGATTTTGCTGATGCCAAAAGAACCCGAGCAACTGATGAGAGGAGTGAAGAAATCATCTGTTACTTATCAGCTGCCTCATCAAGCGTGCACATGTTTTAGACAATAATTAACAATCTTTGAAGCACCTTGTCTGACTCAGTTGTTCCTTAACGTTCAGCTCGTATTGCCCTTTATTACCAGTTGTAACATTTTCTCCACAGACCTCTGCATGGCACCGGAACTGTTTGCTCTCCAAATGTTAGGCTTCAGGTGTGAACCAGACCATGCAAAGCTTCATTGTACTAGCCTGAACTCTGGCTTTGACAGTATCATGATATTTTCCCATGCTGGGCCTGTAGATATGACTCACCCCCATAAAGCTGTAGTGGTGCTGGGCTGTAAGAAATCACATAAAATATGCCAGTTTGGCTCTGTAAACAGCATCACAGCAGTGGGGCTAATGTAAAACTGCTTTTATACTAAGCACCCCTAACAAACAAGCCAATGCCGTGCAATTCTTCATGAGAATTATGCAATGGTCTTGAAAAATATAATCAGTGAACTATGGACTATTACTGTCACACTATATAGTCGGTTCAAAAACATTCCTGTGATGAGAGTTGAGATGAGTAGTATTGGGCAATTATAAATGTGCATGTTTGTGTGTGTTTGTCCGGGTGTGTACACACGTGTGACCATGTGCAAGTTGCGCAAGAGTTCTCTTTTTCCACTGCTTTATGTTGAACGAGCGCAGTGGCTGCAGTAGAGGCTCACTGAGCATTCACTGAAACACAGAGCACCAGCTGGCCCGTGTGTGCACGCACTATCAAATCTCTTTTGTACAGCCAATCCTGCCAAACAGAAGCATGCCGTTCCCAGTCATTTCTTTTCACATCTCTAACACAGTTCCGTCCACAACAGGTCACACAGTTAACCGGGTCGCAGCAGTTGGGCTCAGCTTGACTCAAAAAGGTCATGCAAACCTGTTTCTGCAAGCTGTCCAAACATGGATGAGCTGCAGATTCCATAGGAATGATGGCTGTTATTTTTAGGCCTTGCATTCTTTCTTTGTGCAGTGGTCGTCCTACGAAAAAGGTGACTCACCAACTGATTGATGCATGCGTGTCTCTGTGAGCAAGTGTGTTTGTCATGCTGCTGAGCAGGCACAGGAACAGGTTTCCTCTCTCACTGCAGTCCCTCTTTTTCTTTTTAAGAAGTTCAAAAAACAGGATGAGCAGTCACTGTGGGAACGGGAGGCAGAAGTACTGAAGGTTTATTGTTATATGACATCAAAGTGATGATGTGTGTTTGTAGCCTGTTTGTGCGTGACACAGTGTTTAGGTATATACTGGAAAAGCTGACTTATTTGTGTTGGCTGTGATTAAACAAAGCGCATGTGTGTGTGCGCAACATGACATTTTGTATCAGTGTAACTGAGAGTTTGTTTGGAATCATCATGCAAAGTCACATCAATGTAGGTAGGCTGTGGATTACTCTTACACAATGTAGATTTTATTGCTGAACAGCAGGTTGTAGCAATATATAGCTGGTCAGCCAGTGTGTGGCTCATGGTGTATGTGGGTATGTGCATGTATATACAGTGCCTGAGTAGGAGTGTTACTGAATAGCCAGTGAGCTAGAAGAGAAAACAGTATTCAGGGCATGATCTTCCTTTTTATAATTAGCTGAGTCACTCACCACTGGCAGCAGTAAAGAGAGGCTGGGAATTGATCTGCTCTGAGAATAGTTCAAGTCTGATCTGGCTGACATCCAGCCATCACTGTGAGTTATTCTTCATTCATATTAATTTTTAACACTGTACACACACATTAAGAAATCCTCTATATGTTACCAGCTTCTGCATTAAGCATGAGGAGTAAGCAGTCAACATGTCTTTTTCTTGTGTTCTTTTTTTATTTTATTTTGCTAACAAAGTTGTTTACTGTTTTGTGATATATTAATACAACAAAACAGTACTTTATTCTATACACTTCAAGCACTTTACCCAACTCACATCCACAGCCAGTTTAGAATCACCAACAAACCTAACATGCATGTCTTTGAGAGGAAACCCACACAAGCACAGGAAGAACATGCAAACTCCACAGAGAGAGGCCCCAGCCAGGATTCTTACCGGCAACCTTCTTGGTGTGATGCAACAGTACTAACCATTGCAACCAACGATTGCTTATTTTTACTGACGTAAGCTGCTTTCATCCAATACAGGCAAAATGGGAGGGAAAAGAAAACTTCAAATACTCTGTTCATGTAATAGATTTTTCAAAGACTATTAGACGCATTGCTAGCCTGGTAGTCACACCACAGAATTTGCCTAGTTAACCTACTTTTGTTGAGTTCATTGATGTAGTTTAGCATTTTGGCTTTTTAGCCATCTTTTTTGTTTTTGGAGCCAGACGTGTGCATATTTGCCCCAAGAGGGTGGAGTGCTCAGCTAATGCAAATTTGGTTAGCCAGGTGCGCTCACAGGTTATATTTGTGCATTGCACGGAAACAGATACCTGCAAATTATGCACCAAAACTTAAACACTGACTTCTTGGATGGGCTCTTACTATAATTAACCACACAGCTATTCATATAATTTTTCAGATAATCGCAAGAAAAATGCTCCAAGAGCATACCAACACCAAAAGAAAACAAAAAAGACCAAAAAACAAAACAAAACCAAGAAGTTCAGATCAGTGACTCAAACTAGCTGACTAGTAAACAGTTAGTGGCCTGGTAAGGGGCCACCCCTCTTTTTTGCAAAGCTTTAAGATTTAAAACATCTTGAACAAAAGCAAGTTATATAAAAAATTTGTTCCACCTGAAGAGACCAAAACGTTCATTTTTTTGTACCGGCTGCTGTACAGTTTGAGATCTTGAGAGAGGGATTGACTCACTTTTGAAGCCAGGCTCAATTGCATTTTTTGGCACTTCTCTATTATATAGGGTTTGTTGAAAAGTTCATTTTGAAAAAAATCTATTTTCATTCACAGCTGTTGTTTGCAATGTGCGATTATTTAACATTTTTGTTAAGTATTAGTCGAATTATATTGGCTAAGATAGGAATATAAGCTAGGAACATTGCACCTCAACCTTTTTTAAATCTCTCCAGTAGCAAAGAACAGCTGATCTGTATTTCACTGACAAAGTAATAGGTGTACAAAGCTTCACTATGTCAGCTAAGTATAATTACAGCTGAACTTGGACACTATTCTTGAGCATCTAAAAGATGACACTTTAAAGGAGAAGGAAGTAGGAATACTGCATGAGTCCATTTTACAGCCTGCTGTCATGCTTTCTTTTATGAAATTTGTAAAGTAGAAGTTGTTTTCTCCAAATGTCTGGTTGTCTGCCATTGCCATTGTGTCTCTGGCCAGCTGACAGTTTGCTATGAATGTTGAATCAGAGTGTGGGAGATAGAAGTGGGCCAGTGGATTGTATACTGTATGCTTGTAATAAAAAAATATTGCATTTTTATTTTGTCAAGATATAAATTCTGCCTCTAGAACAAAAAATAGGTCTAACAAGCATGCAGTACTGCTCTTTTCTAGTGTGTAGCCTGACATAAGCTCCTAGAGTGTGAACTGTATGAACTCAAGTGTTGAGGTCCTAACCAAAATTAGTCATCAGTCTGCAATAACCATCTCTACTGAATATGCACCATATTTTTACAACCTAGACTGACCTCAAGGACAATCAATCAAACCTGAAGCTGAGATGGAGATTGTTTCATGTGGAAGGACTCCAGACTGTAGTCTGGCCAAAAATTTCTGCCGTCCTTTGCTAGTTATCCCAATCTGTCCATCACAATTTCTTTGATCTGTTAGGTTGAGACAGGGTTGGTTAGATTAGACTTATAGGCTTCTTGGCAGCACACATATTTGTGCTATTCAATCCCCGGTTAGGTTTCATGCATTCTTTTAAGTTTTACAATATGCTCAGCTCAGGTTTTATAGCACTAATTGTTTTTACACTGGAACACACCCCTACACATTGTTGGCCAGTGATTGAAAACATTTGTTCTCACACGGGGGAGTTGTCATATTTGCACATATTCAGCACAAAGACTTCCCCAAAGGTCTTCTGAGAAGCTATAAACTTTAGCTGAAAAATTAATTCTTCATCTGCTGTTGACAGTGCGTTCACATGAAGTTGCAACCTTGTGTGCCTTTGGCTGTTTTGAAGAACCAAATGCTAATATGTTTTTTGCAACTGACAGTGAGTGCTTGTAAATTTCATGATTTGCAAAGCAAACCTAGTCATTGTGTCATCTTTAATGTGGTTCGAACATGCAGTAAGTTCCTTTAAATGTTTTTGTAGGCATATTCTGTAATCTTAAGCACCTGATTCCAAGGCAACTGGACTTCTTTTTTAGGTTTTTGAAGATGTTTCACCTCTCATACAAGGGGCTTCTTCAGTTTTAAAAGCTGATAGGGAGTCCCAGGATTTGTGGGGTTGTCACCTTGGAGGTGGTCCTGAGAGTTGTTGTACCACCTCGTCCTCATGTGAGTTGTCAGGGTCACATTAGCCAAGGTGTGAATTCTTTTCGATATTTTGAGAGTCTCTTAAAGAGACCACCTTCAAGGTGACAACCCCATGAGGGGTTAAATGCCTGAGACTTGCCATCAGCTTTTAAAACTGAAGAAGCCTCTCGGATGAGAGCTGAAATGTCTTCAAAAGCCTAAAAAAAAGAAGTCTAGTTGCCTTAAACCTAACTTCTAACCAAATAGTATTGATCTATTTTGCCAAAGCACTCATATCTGGAGGCCATCTATAATACACAAACTAAGGTGAAAAAAAGGCATTATTTTGCAGAATCTAAAAATGTGTTTTACAGTCAGAGCAGTTAATCTCAGTAGGTGCAAGAGACATCATCAAAATGGAAGTATAAGCCTCCTAAACTACAAAGATATTTAAAGAAATAAAGTAGGTGTTAGCCTGAGTGTGGAAGTGCAGTGGCAAAAGATGGGCATGTCAAGGTCTGCGGGTTATGCAGACTATGTGGAGTGTAAAAAGGTGGACCCAAAATGCAGACATGGAGAACAGGCAGGATTAAACGAAAGGCGAGCCATTTATTAAGGCTGTTTCTTTCATAAGGCGAAAGGGGGAAACAGAAACTAGAAACCACAGGAACATGAAAACTTGGAAACTAGAAAACTCACTAAGGCTAGGAAACACTGGGGCAAGGAGAACAGACGCTCTGACAAAGAGTGAGGGGAAGACAACACTATATACACTATACTGCCAAAAGTATTCACTCATCCATCCAAATCATTGAATTCAGGTGTTCCAATCACTTCCATGGCCACAGGTGTATAAAATCAAGCACCTAGGCATGCAGACTGCTTCTACAAACATTTGTGAAAGAATGGGTCGCTCTCAGGAGCTCAGTGAATTCCAGCGTGGTACCGTGATAGGATGCCACCTGTGCAATAAGTCCAGTCGTGAAATTTCCTCGCTACCAAATATTCCACAGTCAACTGTTAGTGGTATTATAAC
>VUQI01059679.1:0-11838 GCA_015106735.1 Paratilapia polleni
CCTGAGAGATACATCTGGACCTTCAGTTGATCCATCTACTGTTCACTGAAGACTCATCAGAAATGGTCTCAGTGGAAGGGTGGCTGTCAAGAAGCCATTCTTAAGGAAGGGAAACAGGGAGGAAAGGCTGAGGTATGCCAAATTACACAAGAACTGGACTGAAAATCAGTGGCAACAGGTCTTATGGAGTGATGAATCCAGATTTGAGATTTTTGATTCAAATCAGTATGTACAGAGGAGATCAGGAGAGAGGCACAACAGTGAGTGTCTACAGCCATCTGTAAAACATGGTGGAGGCTCTGTCATGGTTTGGGGCTGCATTTCAGCCAGTGGTGTTGGAGATCTTGTCAAAACTGATGGAATTATGAACACAGAAAAGTACCATCAGATTTTTGATCCACCATGTAATACCAACTGGAAAGTGTCCGATTGGCAACAGCTTCATTTTTCAACATGACAATGATCCCAAACACACTGCCAATGCAGTAAAATCATACCTGCAAGTCCAGGAATAATGTTGAGCAGACAGCAATCGGTACAGGTCTCACACTGGAAACTGCTTCTTAACCAATTCAACACTGAAAAGTTTGCATGGAACACACACACACACACACACACACAGTCTCAGCAAACAATGCTGAATTACAGTCGGATTAACGTCTGTTCTCGATGCCTAGTCTTGACCGAAATTGTGATACATTTTCGCAATAAACTAAAAAAAATGTGATCATTCCACATAGCTCTGCTTAAAATTACAAAAATAAGGTGCTTGGTTGTTAAAGACAGAGCAGAGCAGAAGTGAAAAGAAATAAAAGAGTATAATTAAGTAAAACTAGTGACTGAGGCCAGGACAATCGGAGAACATGAAAAACCTTTAAGATCATGCTTACGGGCCCTGTAAGATAAAGGAAAAGCATATTTTGTATATTTGTAACCAAGGAGAAAAACTTTAACAATGACCTCTAATGACTTTGTTTGATATTCTTTTTTTTACTGTCAACAAATCACGTGAAAATACTAAAACCAACATTGTGTCGGAGCACGTCTAGAAAACTTTCTGACCTTCTCTCTGTGGCTCTTAGCTCTAAGCCTTGAGGTCTTACTAATGAAGTAAAAGGATTTAAAAATATCTCACAAATTAAATTTTGTGAGATATTTAAATATAAAGATATAAAAAACACCTAACAGCCACCTACTTTAAATTTGAACCAACAAGAGGAAGTGGTGCAGTTGCTGGGGACTAATTTCAGCAGCGGATTAACCCAGTGCTTTGGGACAGGATGGATATTCTGTTAAGGCCTATTATTAAATCTTATTATATATGAATTAGAAGTAAGGCCAAGATGAGTCCAAAAAGTTAGAAGAGATCATTATGTTGCACAAACAGGGTTCAAAGAAATAGATACTGCTAGAGGCATAGTTTGCAGACTTATAGTCAAAGCTACTGTAGCTGCACTACCTGGACAAGGAAAGAGGAAGTTATCGGAGACAGATGACCAAAAACCCACATGTGACTGCAAAAGGCCTCCAGCAAGACTCGGTGGCCGCAGGATTCAGTTCATACAGTAAGGACCTCACTACATACTGAAGGGCTCCATGCCTGCACTCCAAGACGTAGCCCACTACTGACACAAAAGCACAAGAAAGCTCATCTCAAGGATGCTCAGAACCATCTGGATAAGCCGCTGAAGTGTTGGGATACTGTTCTGTGGAGTCACAAAACTATAGCTTTTCAGGGCCTCGGTGGTATATCTGGAGGAGGAAGAATGAAGAACTCACTCCCTACAGTGAAGAAGGGTGCTGGCTCGGTGATGCCCTGGGGCCGCTTTGCTCCTGTCATGTAACAGGCAACATGAATTCAATCAAGTACGAGGAAATTCTGGAAGAAAACATCAAGCCATCAATGTGGCAACTCAAGCTTGGGTGCTGATTTACACCAAGCACAACTCGAAATCCACTAAGACCTGGTTGCAGAGGAAGTCCTGGAGCGTTTCAGAGTGTCTGTTGCAATCGCCTGATTTAAATCCCACATTGAAAATCTGGTGGGATTTGATGAAGGCACGTGCAGCACATAAAACCAAGAATATAATGGAAGTGAAGGCCTTTTCCCATGAGGAATGGGCTGATATTCCTAAGGAACGCTGGCAGAAGATGGTATCTGGCTACACAGTGTGTTTGCAGCAGGGTGAAGCTCAACAAAGGACTAAAGACACTTGAACAGTTTAGAGACTCAAAGTATCATGTTATGTTGAATTTTGGGGGGCATTAAATATCAGTTTAATCAAGACATTTAAATCACTCCTGGATAATTTGATTCATGCAAACAGCTTAATTATTGTAATTTATGCCAATAAATCTAGTATGAAATGGTTTAGTTTTGGTTTAGTTTTGCTTCCAACTGTATGTGCCAGATTTAGTTTCACACACCATGCCTGAAAGAAGGAGGCATCTTTCTGCTAGTTTTCATTGGATTTTATTCAGGCTGTCAGCCATTTTTTCCTTTAAAATGCTGCACGGTGATCTCCAGTCAGAGTGATCACTGCGAGCTGGTGTAAACGTTCAAAGGTCGACTGAACCGAGGAGGGTTGTAACCCGGCTACCTCTGCTGCCAGTCACCAGCAGCCTGCAGGTTCATTCTGCTCCATCCAGGCTGACTCATTCCGCCTTAAATATCCCCTGTCAGCCTGCAGAGCAGAGGACGAGTTCACGCTCACACTGCAGTGGCCACAAATGCCAGAAGCTCCATTATGAAAACGACACTGAATTCATCCAGTGCGGCAGCTGGCTAATGGAAGATAAAAGCAAAGCATGGAGACACTGATGTTGATGGGAAGCTGGAGTTCAGTTGGTCCATGCTGTTTAATAGGATGTTTTGGCAAAGCTGCATTTTTTGTTGATTTTTCTAATTATTGCTGTTTTTAAATTATTATTATTACTGCAGTGCTGTCCACGATGAGCCTCATTCTCATCTTACACCTCTATGGCTAAAGATTGGTTTACCGTACCAGTCAAAAGTTTGGAAGTCACTAATTGTGCAAGCCTAGATTTAAGTCTCGACTTTGGAAGGACCAGGAGATGGGGTTAACATCTCTGCTACTTAGCCTGGAGCCAGACGGGCTTTAAAATCAATTCTAAAATGTACAGGGAGCCAATGGAGAGAAACCAATGATATTGGGCTGATGTAATGCCTCCTAATAATACCAGTAAGAAGCTGAACTGCTGCATTTTGAACTAGTTGGAGGCAAGAGAGTTGTGGTAATCTAGCCTAGAGATAACAAAAGCATGGATGACTTTTTCCAGGTCAGATCATGAGCGTGGTGGTTTAATTTTGGCGATGGGTCTTATTTGGACGAAGCAGGACGGGATGACTTTTCTGATGTGGGGTTCATAGTTCAGGGCCGGGTCAAATCGAACTCCTCTAAGATTCCTGCATCTGGCTTCACGTTAGTGTCAGAGGGGTCTAGGATACTTTCAAAATGATATGATTGTAGTGTTTACGCCAAATTCTGATCCTACCGTCTGAATGTTGCAGCAGAAATTGAGACTAATCAGACCAGGCAACATTTTTTTCAGTCTTCTATTGTCCAGTTTTGGTGAGCCTGTGTGAATTGTAGCCTCAGTTTCCTTCTTAGCTGACAGGTGTGGTCTTCTGCTGCTGTAGCCCATCTGCTTCAAGGTTTGACATGTTGTGCATTCAGAGATGCTCTTCTGCATACCTTGGTTGTAACAATTAATTATTTGAGTTACTGTTGCCCTCCTGCCAGCTTGAAACAGTCTCGCCTTTCTCCTCTGACCTCTGACATCAACAAGGCATTTTCCCCCAGAGAACTGCTGCTCACTGGATATTTTCTCTTGTTCAAACCATTCTCTGTAAACCCTAGAGATGGCTGTGTGGGAAAATCCCAGCAGATCAGTAGTTTCTGAAATACTCAGACCAGCCCATCTGGCACCAACAACCATGCCACATTCAAAGTCCCTTAAATCACCTTTCTACCCCATTTTGATGCTCAGTTTGAACTTCAGCAGGTCGTCTTGATCATGTCTACATGCCTAGTTGCTGCCATGTGATTGGCTGATCAGATATATTTGCATTAACAAGTAGCTGAACAGGTGTATCTAATGAAGTGGCCAGAGGATGTATGTATGTATTGTATGTATACATATTTTTATGTTTGAGTTACTTTTTAACTGTGTTTAAAAGTTGCTATACAAATAAAATGGTTAATATTATTATTGTTTTTATCTGCATTATCTGCATGACCTTACTGTAAATTTTAAAACCTGATTATGATTGGAGGTTGTTATTTGTTGGACAAAATAATGCTTGTCTTTTCTTTACGCCAAAAATGACTAAACTGATAACAAAGATGTTCCTTTTTTGCTCACAGTTCTCAAAATACTGCTTTGTTGGCACAAATACAACCAACAAAACCTTTTTTTGAAAGATTAGGTCAGAATACTAATATGAATCTGAGGTTTTAAGATAAATGACTTTAGATAATGACCTCTGTCTTACTGTGTATTTCACAGAGGTAATTAATCATTATGCAATAATTGTGAAATTGCTTTTTTTCACCCCTCGTCACCAGCTGCTACACATACACAAGAGAAAAACGGCAGTGAGGTTCACAGATTCATGACTAAACTGGCTCTTTAATGCTGACGTGTGTGTGTGCACGTGTGCTGAGTGCCTTGTGTGGTAAGGTTGAGCACAGCCACACCCTTGCTGTAGTAAAATCACACACGCCATCATACCATGACCCAAACAAAGCCCAACTGCTGCTGCAAAATAGCACTGTCAAGATGACAATGTGTGCAACATTATCAGCTTTAACATCTCACATCATGATGACTTGGCATGTTTTGGAAACATTACTGGTTTTGTTAGAAGACAGAAATGTGATTGAGAAAATGACTGGATGTTGAACATATTGTTTACATGTGAACTGCAAGCTCCTTATACATTATTAATCAGCCACATGTGGCTGCCCAGTATGGAAAAAATATTTGGTGGTTTATATGTGATGTTGTGCAAAGATCTTCAGCCGCCCCTCATTTCTTTATTTTTTGCCTGGAAAATGGGAAATAATTGCAGCAATTTATTGAAACGTGGAAACATAGTACATGCAAATACAGTGCATAAGGCAGAAACAGAGTTTATACAATTCTAACAAGCTTGAAAGTCAATATTTGGTATGACCACCTTTATTCTTCAACACAGCCTGAACTCTCTGAACTGAACTTTTCTTTTAATTTCTTTAAGTAGTCTTCAGGAATAGTTCTCCAGACTTCTTGAAGGACATTCAAAGCTCTTCTTTGGATGTTGGCTGCCTTTTGTTCTGTTCTGTTCCCACACTGCTTCAATAATATTGAGGTTCAGGCTCTGAGGAGGCCAATCCATGACTGATAGTGTTCAACTGTGTGTTTTTCTAACCAGGTATGTTTTTACTGCATTGGCAGTGTGTTTGGGATCGCTGTTGTGCTAAAAAATGAAGCCGCTGCCAATCAGATGCTTTCCAGATGGTATTAAATGGTGGCTCAAAATCTGATGGTATTTTTCTGTGTTCATAATTCCATCAACAAGATCTCCAACACCACTGGCTGGCAACTTCAAACCATAGCAGAGCCTCCTCTGTTTTTTACAGATGGCTGTAGACACTCACTGTTGTACCTCTCTCCTGACCTCCTCTGTACATACTGACAACAAATTCGACCAAAAATTTCAAATTCAGGTTCATCACTCTGTAAGGCCTGTTGCCACTGATTTTCAGTCCAGTTCTTGTGTAATTTGGCATACCTCAGCCTTTTTTCCCTGTTTGCCTTCCTTAAGAATGGCTTCTTGACAGCCACCCTTCCACTGAGACCATTTCTGATGAGGTTTCAGCAAACAGTAGATGGATCAACTGAAGGCCCAGATGCATCTCTCAGGTCCTGTGTCAGGTCTTTGCTGGATTTTTCTGTTTCTTCAGGACACGACTTTCAGATACTGTTGATCTGCTGTTTTTAGGCCTGCCACTTCTTCTTTTGTCCTCCACTTGTTTCCTCATATTTTTTTAAGGACACACTGCACACCATGCTAAGTTTTCAGCTAATAACTCTTTGGGAACCACCTTGTTGGTGCAAAAATACTATTTTATGCCTGTCAAACTGTGTTATCTTTGACATTTTTCATAGATTCAACTAAAGAAATGAGACAAATGATGTGTTTTTGTGACAGGCTGCTAGTAACAAAGTGCCTAAAGATACAATTTAAAATTGGTTCTTTGCTAAGTTGTCTGTTATGTGTAGACACAACACTGGTTCATCCCTTGAGTTAGGTACATTTTTAATGCTTGAATGATTCATAGGTCAGTGTTAAATGGCTTAATAAACAACAGCAAAAAAAAAAAAAACCTCTGAAAATGGTCAGGTACAAGGACTGGACTGAAAATGAGTGAAAAAGAAGCCAATGTCCAAAGAAAAACTTTGCTAAAAACTATTGCTCAACAGCTCTTTGAAAAATTACAAGAAAGTCTGACTCCTTGGAAGCAAAATAAAAAGAAATGATGGGTGGCTCAAGACTTTTGCACAGTACTGTATTTCTGGAAGAAAATCAAATGCTTTGCATTTCTCTGACATGTAATACTGACTGTATAATGCATATCAAACACTGGCATGAAACCATGAATTAGTATACCAGTTTCTTGAGTCAACCTGAGCGCCTTTATTATATACCTATGTGATCACCTTAAGTGCAGCACTTTTTGGAGGCCTGGAGAAATCTCCAGCTTCAGACAGCTGCCAGAGATAAGATCTTGTCCTCTTAGAAGCAAGCCTGAAACAGCAAAGAGGTGAGACATGAAGCAATGATGATAAGAAAAATCCCTGCTCCTCCCTCAAAACTGGAGGTTTTCCAAACCGCATTTCACAAAAAATCCTGTATTTTCTAAAACTCTGGCCAGATGGAGGCTCCACTTTGTCTCTTTAAGCGAGCCCTAATTAGATTATTGGACTATTAGTTGTCTAAAAAACAGAGGGGAAAGGTAGAAAGACAAAAACAAAGCGAGACAAAGAGAACCACCAAACGGTCCCTGTTTGATCCGGTCGGCTATGAAATTTGCTCCCCCCAATATGCCCCTCATCATCATCTAATAATCCTTCATTTACACACACACACACACACACACACACACACACACAAACACAAACACAGAAACACACATGCATTTCCCTTATGGTTCAGCGTGGTGAAACCCTGAGCACGCGAACAAGAGCCTGTCTTTCATTTTCCTTTTCCAAAAAGCAGGGGCCAAGGGAGACAGAGAGAGAAATTACGAGACGCACTCCCTACATTCCTTTCAATTTAATGGCTGCTGTAGTATGTCCTGTTTTGACAAGGAATGAATTTGGACCTCAGTGGTCTCCATGATTTCCTACCAGGGCATGACTTATGGCTCGGTGGTTGGAGCATATGTTCACTTCCAAAAATTTTAGGCTGTCAATTTTGAGGTTGAAACATGATCTGAAACTCATCAGTCAGCTCTAGATTTTTGAGTTTCCAATCAGCTGAATATTCATTTCATCCACCACTCATCAGCATGTGGTAAAGTAGTTTTAGTGTCTTCTATCTATAATTTTGAAAGATGTGCAACCTGCTTTTTTATATAATGGTTAACACTGACACAAACTGATGACAAACTAGTTTCAGTTTGAATCCTAAAAAGAGGAAACAAAGTGTATCCATGTTTATTCACTGTTTGTTCATGTAGTGCACAGGAGGTTCCATCTGTTGTTGTTTTTTTCCTTGTTTGACCCTGAATAAATATTATTGTCAGCTCATGATGGGCTGCATCTCATCCCAGTTGTTTACCTTACCTTGCCTCTATGGCTTACCTTGACTGATTCACCAAAGCAATTTTGTGTAACAAAAAAACATCCCTCGACTTATTAACCAGGTAAGATTACATTCATGGACTAATGGTAATAATAATGGCTCACATGACTGTTTATAATGTGAAGTGTTTGCTTGTAGTGACAAAGCAAAAGGACAGAGCCAATCCATGCAGTTCTCCTCAGCTCTGCACAGCTTTGTAACATCTCAACACACTGTCTGGTTCACTCTCACCACTGTCATAATGTCATCTTCCAACCCTAGAAAGTACATAATGCAACACTTCTGAATTGATTTTTTTAAATTACATTTGTGTGCAGTACAATTGTGGGCTGCATTACAGTCAGAGGCATTCAAGGGAATGCGTCGTATTTATGTAATTCATTTATCAGGAGGTTGTTGGGGTCGATGACGGGCGTACAAAGGAACAGTTTGGTGGTAGATCTTGTCTGTGGTTTGGTTGTGGCATCAAAAGCATTTTGGTTAAGGTTAGTTAAATATTGTTATTTTGATTAAATTTAAATAACCAGATACACTGTGTCTCAATTTGGATTTCATTCTTCCATGTAGTACACTACGTACTTGTGAATTGTGATCATACAGAGTATAAAAGATGGCCACAGGTGGCCCTGGTATAGTTCACTGGGTTGAGCAGGCGCCTCATATGCTGTAAGGCTATTGCAGAGGCCTGGGTTAGAATCCACCCCAAGGCCATTTACTGTGTGTCTTCCCCTACTCTCTCTCCACTCAGAAAGGGCTAAAAAAGGCCTTTAAAAAAAAAGATGGACATAGCTACTGTAATGTCACATATTGGTATGTAAAGTTTCGTTCTGAAGCCCTGAGATGAGCGTTTTCACCATCATAGTGTTTTGAAACCACATGTGACAAGAAAGGGGTCAGTCTGACTGTGAAGCCGCATGCTCGTTGGCTAACTGTTTGTGTCTATCACAAATGGTTAGCCAATGAGCATACCAGAGATAATCCTCCTTTCTGAAACATAGTATGACCAAAATTTACACAGTCAAATTTATGTATTATTCAATATGATCCAAAATCGGCGACTGAGCCAATAAACTAATCAGGAAAGTGTTTACAGAGGTCAAGACAGAGGGCCGTTTTCCTGTAGACTTTTATGGGACCCGAAATCTTTTCGCAGCCCCCCGCCCCCCTTAACCTGGTATAGAGTGCCTAAATTTTGCATTAAAAATACAGTTTTATTTTTTTTTGTGTGTTTTGTATTAAAAATTTGGATCTTTTGATGAAAAGTTAAATGCTAATGTTAAAACACAATTCCTCAATATATTGGTAGAAAGCATTATCTGGGAACAATTACAGTTACTTTAAAGAAATCAATAAGTGCGTTGGTTCCTAATTATCATATTAAGCAAATGCTTCTTACAATTTTTATATTATAGGAATAAATAAACTTAGAATCAGTCATTTTGTTATTTTCTTCCCCATATCTTCCCCTCAAACATAAACCCAACAAGAAATTGAGTCTATTGTTAGGGTGCCTGTACAGATTTATTTCATGTGGGTGTCATCGTTATGCCAACAACTTCTGCCTGACGGACAGTTGAAAGGGAGCTTCGTCTTTAACAAAATATACACAGCCCAGATAAGATCTGCATTTACCTCTCATCCCATCCGACTTCTCCATGGCCCATTGACTCCACCAGCAGAAAGACAAGCAGTTTGACTGTTGACCTCATGCTAGTCTAATAGCTTTGAAGTCGACCAGCAATCCAGCCAAGGACAGTGGACATTAGAAAGTGCAGTACTAAAAGCCCTGCTTCCTTTTAGAGATTGACCTAGATGAGAAAATTACCTCCTTCAGGGCTAATAATATGATGAAAAGGTAGTATAATGAGAAATGTCATAAAACTCAAAACAACTGGAATGTCCCCTAAAATACTCCTTGAGGAGCAACAAAGTTAGTGACTAGATTTCTTTCACCAAATCACATTTGTACCATCTTTAAACAACTGTGTCCATGTTTATTAACTAGCTGCCTTTTTTAATCCTTCCCTTTAGTGGGCACATTGCCATATTTTTCCCTCAATCAGGGGAATATTGTGAAATGGACATCGCCAGTCTCTGGAGGACTGCTAGTTAATTATTTACATTGCAGTTGACACACAGGCCTCCCTTAGTTGCAACTGATTAGATTTAGATTTGATTTCCAGTCAAGTAAGATGCCCTTACGTCACCTTTTCTTTGTGATGTTTTATGGCTTGTGTGCATTACCAATTTGCTGAACCCCTCTACTGTTAACAGCATGTATATTTGTGTAGGTGTCAGTAGAGGATAAAGGTCACAGCACAGGAGTCCATAGGTGCTACACACAGAGACCTACGTCTACATGTTGAGCTGTCCAGTGTCAAAAAATATGTGGACATCCTGTATTTTAAAAAAAGTTAAAACTTTACTGCAGAAGTTGTTTTGTGCTTCTCATCTGTGCTTTTTTGATCTTTTACTTTTTTTTGGCATTTGTTTCTCTTTGTAGTGAACTGTGGTTTCCTTTCCTGTTCAGGCCAAATTTTTAAACAAACAGGATTTAAACTGTGCGTAGCATCATTACCATTAGGTGATGCATTTGCATTGGTTGAATTCTCATATTCCTTTTCTCTTTGTAGGCCAAGACCTATGAATCTTAAGACACAAACAAAATTGACACTGGCCTACCAGCTTCATATTGCTACTAGTGATTTGCGAAGCTTGTATTAACTGATCTTCAGGAGCAGAACAACAAGCTGCATAAAAAAACTGACATAACCTCACCTTATAAAGTTATTTCTAGTTAATAGTTACCTACTTATACATCCAGCAGACACAGAACATTAACTTTTATTTTGACTCTTTTTTTCTCACTATATGACATTCAACAGCTGTTTCTACGACATGATGCTAGTGTTGCTCTAGGACCAGCATTGTAACCTACCAATCACTCAGTTGTACTACCACTTTAGGAATCTGGGAAAATCACTGAATAATGGCTGGTCCCCTAAGGGGAAAAGAACTAAAAAGTGAAAATATCTATGTAAGGGCCGGGTCTCGGTCATGGTGGATGAACAGGTCAAGCAAAGGACTTTCATCCTGGAGAGTGTAACACATGTCCCGTGTTAAACTATGTGTCAGGTGTGGAAAGTGGTGGACAGAGTACCCAAATGAAGTATATAGAGGCAGGTTGAAAAAATAAAAAGCGAGCCTTTCATTTGGCTGCTGAAACCCAGAAGACACTAAGTCCAAAAGTGAAACAAAACAGGAATCTAACAAAGTGCAAGAAATACAAATAACTGAGTAACACATGGAGCAAAAACACACAGACACACACACACACATATATATATATATATATATATACAGAGAGAGAGAGATAGATAGATAGATATACTTAGCACAAAAAGTAATGAAATTTATGTTTGGTCGATTATTTCTTTGTTGTAACAATGCTTCTTGGCAACAGATCTCATACCTTTGGAAAGCCTGTTTATTTCCCTTTAAATGGTGACACATTTGTAAGGAAAATGCATTTGTGGGTTGAGCTGCAGAGTTGAGTATGTGGGTTGCGCCCATGAAGAACTTGCCGAATCTTCTCTGCCAATGCCAAACAGCTTATTCTGCTATTGACTCTTGTTTGGTGTCATTTATTGGCTTGTATGATTGAAGTCTGAAGAAACAACATATTGGCGATTCAACAATTTATTCATTTAACAAACAGGGGACTCAGTAGCATGTGGAAGAACCATACACAGCCACAACAGCCTGGCACCTCCTCCTCATGCTGGTCACCAGCTTGGTCACACACTGCTGTGGGATGGCATCCCATTCTTCAACCAGCATTTATCGCAGGTCAGCCAATATGGTTGTGCTAGTCACTCTGGCACAAACGGCACGCCCAGGCTGATCCCACAAGTGTTCAATGGGGTTGAGATCAGGACTGCAGGCAGGCCATTCCATCCTCTCCA
>VUQI01059680.1:0-12693 GCA_015106735.1 Paratilapia polleni
AACAGCTTTACAAATGCTGTTCATGCTGTTGATTGTCCCACAAAATGAAAGGAAGGCCAGGTCATTACTGTGGTGTCTCGCTAACTCCAAGCTAGCCCCTTCATGGTTAGCATAGATTTAGCCATGCTAGCCATTGGCATGGAGCTAACATTAGCTGGAAACTCAATGCTTTCCTTTCATTTCATTTCATTAGCAAACAGGATACACAACATTTTTTTAACTGTTAAACTTAAACTCAGCTCTATCTAGAATCCCCTAGCTACTCACTACAGTAGCTACATCACTCCATCAGTATGCACTTCTACAGCGGCTGTGGCTACATGCTTGTAATGTTACTGCTCACAAACTTGCAAAACAGCTGCAGCAAATTCTTTATAAATATAAACCAAATCTCTAAAAAAGCAAACATCCCAAAAACATGACCTTAGATGAGTGTCAACAATCATATCCCCCACACTACATTAGCTTAACTGTTAAGACACTGGTGGTACTGCCACTCCAGACCACAGTAAAGTTTCCAAAGCGAGAGAAAAAAATGGAGGACAGTTCAGTCGGTTTCCCTCCAGAACGCCTTTCCAGGGGGCGGAGCTTCAGGAGAAAACATGACTGCTTTGTTTCATTTCAATATGACTCATTCTAATAGATCGAACATCCTTCAAGAATATGTGAAGAGTACAAGACTAAATTATGTTTAGATGAGAAATTTTAATTAGTCATGTTGGATATATGAAGTCTACATATGCAAATTTAACAACCGCCCTATTGCCTTTTTTTTCAGTGTATGGAAAATGAGTAACTACAGTGTAAAATGTAAAAAGATTAAACAAAGAAGAAGTCATGTACTGTTTCCAGAAAATTATGAGAGGTTTAATAGCTGGATTTGTGTACAGTAGTGATTCCTTCTCCCCATAAATTGAAGCATTTACAGCAAACACTAAACAGGTGTTGCACATGTGCAAATTAAAATGCCTAAACACAAAGCTCTCCTACCACACTGACAGTAAACCTCAGAGCAAGATGGAGTTCTTCATGCTTTGTGTCCTGATGAGCATTTTGCTTGAAGGAAGCATCTTTTCTTTTATTTGAAAAATATATTTGTGCCTTGAATCTGGATAGAACTGCTACCACCAGTGCTCTAGTACTCCTTTGTTTCTTTATTATTCTCAAATAAGCTAAATTTATTCAGCTCTTTTACTTCAGAGGAGATGACTTGTCATTGCAAGAAAGGCAAGGGTGGAACAAATTACATTAATGACGACTCCTTTCAATTATTGCAGTGAGCCTGCTGTTATTGATGTTACCTGTGTAAGGCAAGTCAAATATGTGTTGTGAAAATGGTTTCTTTTAATTTTCAGTATTAGTGCTCCCATGTGTCATGGTTATATTTACCCCCTCTGTCCTATAAGGAAACAGAGAATACACTGCAAAATCCCCCCCATCAGTATATTTGTCACTCAGTTTACAGCCTAAGATTATGTTTGGTTATTTTTGGCACTGTGAAGTGAAGCACTGATGGAGTGTGAAGCAAGAGACTAACAAGACAGCCAACATCTTGTCTGTGCATGCTCATTATCCTCAAATGGAGGTTGTGTGTGTGGCTGTGTGCTTTCCTGTGTGTTCTGAGAATATGATGTTTTAGTAATGGTTATTGATACTCACCCAGACAGCTTTGCATAAATGTGTTTTTTTAATGCAAAAAGTGTATCTATTCTAATACTGTTAGAATAGATACTGTTGCTGTCGAATCCATACAAAATCCATACAAAATTCAACATGTAGACCACCAAATCACCACCATTTTGTTTTAGAATCTGGCACATTTTTTTACCTCGTCTCTCTATCCCGTTCATTCTATTCTTTGTGGCCAGCCAGTCAATCAATCACCGAGTACTCACAGGGCTTTGTCTTGTAAGACTGTTGTCGCAGTGCAATAAACAATAATTGATATAAAGGAGAAGGTTAGAGGGAAGAGGGAGCTAAATTACTCAGTATTAGAGACCGTGGGGTGTTTTAGTTGTGACATAACACATCCTAATATTCCTCAAGAGAGTGAGAGGAAGTCTGGAAGATTGCAAAAATGTGAGAAACATGATACAGAGAGACTTAGGGAAATGTAAGTAAGAATAATTATGGAGAATAGCCTTTTTTTTTTTTAGTCGTGAATAAAGAAAGTACGCCCTCTTCCATTTCTAGGGTTTTACATATCAGGACATAATAAAAAAAAAACATGTGGTCCTAACCAGGCTCTAAAATTATTTAAATAAAACCTGAGATGAACAACAACACATGGCATATTACACCGTGTCATTATTTCTTTTTAACAAAAAACTATGTACAGCCTATAATTTAAGGTCCCACCACAGCATTTCAATTGGGTTGATGTCTGGATTTTGACTGGTCCATTTTAACACCTTGATTATTTTCTTTTTCAGCCATTCTATTGTAGAATTGCTGGTATATTTGTCATTATTGTCATGTTCAATTACCAGTTTCAGCCAAGCTTTGGCTGTCAGACAGATGGCCTCACATCTTACTCTAGAATACTTTGGTACACAGAGGAGTTCATCCACTCAGTGACTGCAAGGTGCCCAGATCCTGTGGCTGCAAAACAATCCTAAATCATTTGTTTGCGCTGGTGTGCTGTGTTTGGGTTTCACCAAACATGGCGCTGTGCATTATGGCCAAAAATTTCTGCTTTAGTCTTGTGTGTCCAAAGGACATTGTTACAGAATTATTGTGGTTTGTTCAGATGCAGCTTTGCAAATCTGAGCTGTGCTGCCATGTTCTTAGAAAGAAGAGGCTTTCTCCTGGCAATTTCTCCAAAAGGCCATACTTGTTTAGTCTTGTTCTAATATTGTCATGAACTTTAACATTTAACATGCTAACTGAGGCCTGTAGAGTCTGAGATATAGCTCTTGGGCTTTTTGCAGTTTCTGTGAACATGGACAGTCTGCCCTGGGAAGTTTGTGGCATTGTGTTAAACCACACCTGAATGCTCCAGACATGCAAACTACCCAAAGTTCTGCTTAACTTCTGTTATAGAGTTGTTCACACTTGCTTATGATCAATTAATCAATTACATTTGATTAGCAGCACCTGGCTGATACTTACGCCTTTAATTCCTATGGAAGCAGTAAGGGTGTATTTAATTTTTCACAGGACTGCTTCTGGCTTTTGGCTTAGCTTTTGTTAAATAAATAATGACATGGTGTAATATGTCATGTGTTATTATTCATCTGAGGTTGTATTTACCTAATTTTAAGACCTGCTAAGTACCAAAGGATTTTTGTGTCCTGATATGTAAAAAAAAAAAAAAAAAAGTATTGAATGAGAGCGTACTTTCTTTTTCACATGACTGTATATAGAGATAAAACATGAAATACCAGCTGTAACTCCAAATATAACATGCTTTTGACATTAGTTTTAAAAATGAAGCACTTCTATCAGCGCCTATTGTCACAGACATGTCAGCAGAGATGATATCATTATGAGATAATAGAGATAATCTAATAAAACTTCTTATGAAGCAACTGAGTACAAATGAGTGAAATTATGCCCAATATATATACTATATTGTAGCTTTTTGGAAAAATATTTAGGTCCACAGATGCTGGCTGTTTGCTAACATGCCAACCATGTAGCAAGTAAGCAAGTATGAAGTACATTCACTCAAGTACTGTACTGTAGTACAATACTTGAGGTACTGTAAAACTACATGAGTATTATGCTATTTAGATGGAAATATCATACTCCTTATTTCAGTAGATGTATTTAATATCTTGTTCTAAGAAATATAATAATATTGCAATACTAACAGAGGGTATTTTTAGTGCAATTTAAGTACATTTTGGTGCTATTACTTCTGCACTGTACAAAAGTTGAGTGGCAGAACATTTGTTTTGTCTGACTGCCTTTACTTGAGTAAATGAACTGATTATTTATTCCTCCACTGAATAGGGATATATATCATTACAGTTGATCAGTTTTGAGTAAATTGTTTGAAAATGTGCATGTATTAGCTCATAAAAAGCACAAAACCCATCATTTCAACAAGGATAGTATTTAATTGTGCTGCAGTAACTCCAAATTAACATGCTTTCCCTGACAGACATCATAATAACAGTGAAATCAAATAATACATTAAGTCACTTGTTAATGGTGCACACACACTTTCAGGAATGTGCAACAAATATTGCAGATGATCTCTGCTCTTGTCAGGGTGGATCCAAACAGCATGAGTGGTTAAGACAAGGGTAGCACTGTGTGTAGAGTTTATGCATTTGTACACTTCTGTTTGGTGCTCAGTAGGTCTCTGTTAAACCTCCACACCCGTTTCACAGTAAGGCTATTTTAATATCTTGGTTTCACTAGAATCTGCCTGTGCCTCTGTATTTTATGTACACCAGAGCAGCACTTTATCATGGTCTCTGGTTTTAATCCTTGTTTTCTGCTTTGAATTCTTAGTTAATATATTCATATTTGAGTTTCTGTATAGGTTCTCCTGTTATTCTTGTGTCTAAAGTTTAGATTTTTATGTTGCATTTTTTAAAATTCCTGTTTTGAATTTGTTCTTTATCATCCTAGTCTTATTTCAGGTATACTGAGTCTCTTGCTGTTTTATTTTATGGTTTCTGGTCATGAGTTTTAATTTTCTTGTGTTTCTTTTATGCCTCTGTCTCATTTTGTGTTTATGTCTGGGTCCCTTTTCTTCCCTTATCTCTGTTAGTATTCATGTTCTTTGGTTATTTCCTTTTTCACCTAGAAATTTTTTTTTGTTGTGTGTCAGTTTTGCTTCCTGTCTGTCTTCCCCCAATTCCCTGATTGTTTTCACCTGTTATTAAGTGTGTTCACCTTGTGTCTTGTTACCATCCTTTTGGTCATTGCCTAATGAGGCCCAGGGTGTATAAATAGTCCTGTCTTCCTCTTTCTTTTGTTTGATCTTTTATTAATACTCCCTGTTGTGCTGCTGATGTTCTCTGTGGTCCTCATGTTTTCCAAGCTCACTATGTTTAGTTGGACCTCTGCCTTTTGGTTTTTGTTTTCTTTTTGTGGATTTTGTTGAATTATGGACTCTTCATCAGCCAATAAACGGCTAATCTTTATTTAACTTTGTCTGCCTACATGTTCTGCATTTGGGTCCTCCTCTTCACATTCCACATTTCATAAGAGTAAATGATCATTCCAGCTGCCCCTTTATTAGTTATGCAGGTTAGTTATTGTGTTACAATGTAAGAAGTATACCTGCTAAATTACAGTTAAGTGCAGGGTGCTTTACAGTGTGCCTGCTGTAATATACAAAAAGAGTTTCTTACTGTGCTGTATTGGACATAAACTTTACCAGATAATACTGTCAGATGTTTTCTAGCTATATAATTTATAGTAGTCCTACTGTAATCTCCATAAACAATTTATTACTATAAAATATAACTGCATGTCTTTGCATGTAAAGCCTGACATGTTGCCTCACTTCAGTTTCTTTTCCTTCATGAACTATGACAAGATATGATCTTTGTCACAATTCCTTGCTCCTTTTGTGACAGCTGGCTAAATTTGATTAATCACCTCAAGGTCTTGTTTATGATGGGCCAATGCTAGCTAAAGCTTAACACTGTTCTTGGCCATACAAACAATGGAAATTGCATCATATATCCAAAACAATAAAAATCAAAATAACTGAAGTAACCATCAAAATACTTCTAAATGAATGATGCAAGACAATTTCACATATATTTACAGCAATTTGTAACAATGCAGAGAAAATATGAGCCCTAAGCTGGATGTAACCCTAAACCACTTTTTTTTTGCCCGTGCCACTTCAACTCTTTGTACACTACTACTACCTAAATTATGATATATTTCAGAATGTATATGCTTTGTGTTACTGTGATGGGATTTTTTGTAACTACTCAACACTCTTCTTAAAAACAAAAGTAAAACTTTTTTTTTTAAGTAAGAAGAGGAACTACTTTATTACTAATGAAAATATGAAAGCTAAAAAAAAAACTTCTCAGCACGTCTGTGCTCCTTGGTGTGTCTCTGTGTGGATGTGTACCTTTACATGATCGAACCCGCTGTGCACATGCTTCACTGATCCTCCATATTACTAAAGGACCAAACACTGTCACATATAGCAACTGTCAGCAAATACTGTTCACACACACACACACACACACACACACACGCAGAGAGAGAGGTCAGGATGCATTCTTGTCTTTTTAGTCACTCACAAATCAGGTGTACTAACGGTCAAAAGAAAGACAAGACAGACCTGTCTGCAGGTGATTATGAAACTGATAACATGAACTTGTGTTTTATCACAATTTTCCATCAGTTTTTATCCCTGTTTAGGGCGTGCACCTACTGAGACCCAAAGAACTGTCTCTGATGTTTACCAGCCTCATAGACAGTCACTTTATTCATAGTATTTACCACCCAGACACTATAGTTCTTTTTATCATTTGTTTACACATTACATTGTAAAGTGACACAGAGAAAGGGCAGGCCACTGAGGGAAAGATAATTTTGTTGTTGGCACAAAAGGGGTGACCAGGCTTAAGATTCATTGGCTTGATTGTGCAGCCCAGAAGGCCTTAAACTGGAGGGCTTGAACTTTACTAAACACACATAAAAACTCCATATGTAATGGGTGATAGTGGAAGAAAAAGTAATAAGAAAACTCAAACTTTGAGACACCTCACTGATGTAGAATATACCTTTCTCTAAGCTTTCTCAGACTTGTAAGCATTTTGCTGACTGAGGCTCCACAACATCTGTGGTGTTCTCAAAAAAGACTTAATATCAACCGCTGAAGCTGAAAGGGTTTACACCAAAATCCAGGGCCCTTTTATTTTGGACAATCAACATGATTAAACTTAGGCCAGTGACTTCCCTGAAGTCTTACACAGTATACATTAAAGTAATGTGGAAAAAAGTGTCCATTTAGTATAAAAGCATAATCAAAAAATGCATCATGCAAAATGCTAATGGATGTGCTGCTCAGCACAGAATATCAGTTCCCTGAAAGCCTAATCTCTTTTTTTCTGAAATGATCATTGATTGTTGTAAGGGCTTTTGCAAGCATGTTCATGATTTGTAATTAATTTAATGATTTTCTGCAACAAGTAAATAAATAAAAAATTTGAATGTAAATTAATGTTAAAAGTTTTCATTTGTTTTCTTGCACTATCTTCATTCATAATTATTGTTCTATGGGGATACACCAGGTCAGGTGAGAATGGCCAGACAGCTTTAAACTACTTGTTACAACCAAGGTACGCAGAAGAGCATCTCTGAATGCATAACACATCGAACCTTGAGGCAGGTGGGCTACAGCAGCAGAAGACCACAACAGGTGCTTCTCCTGTCAGCTAAGAACAGGAAACTGAGGCTACAGTTCGCATGGGCTCACCAAAATTGGACAACAGAAGATTGGAAAGACTTTGCCTGGACTGATGGGTCTTGATTTCTTCTGCAACATTCAGTTGGTTTTGGCGTAAACAACATGAAAGCATAGATCCATCCTGCCTTGTATCAACTGTTCAGGCTGGTGGTGGTGGCGTAATGGTGTGGGGGATATTTTCTTGGCACACTTTGGGCCCCTTAGTACCAAGTGAGCATTGTTTATACCCCACAGCCCCTCTGAGTATCATTGCTGACCGTGTCCATCCCTTTATGGCCACAGTGTGCCCATCTTCTGATGGCTCCTTCCAGCAGGATAATGCACCAAGCCACAATCATCTCAAAGTGGTTTCTTAAACATGGCAGTGAGTTCACTATAGTCAAATGGCCTCCACAGTCACCATATCTGATGTAGAGGAATGGGAGATTTACATCATGGATGTGCAGCTGACAAATCTGCAGGAACTGTGTGATGCTATCATATTAATATAGACCAAAATCTCAAAGCAAAAGTGGGCCCAACCTGGTACTAGCAAGGTGCAACTAACAAAGTATCTGATGAGTGCAGATATATATTATACATACAGTTACTTTATACAGTTAACAGTGTCAGTTAACTTAAAATCCTAATGAAAAAAATTACCTCCTCACTTGAGCTCCGTGTGACCCTGACACCCAACATTGTCAGTCTCAGGCAGTATTGAACAGGAAGCTCCAGAAAGCACTTGTGAATCATTCCTTATATTAGCATGCAGAAGGTGTAATAGTAGACATTTAGGAGCCTAATAAGGATGGAGTAAGAATGCCTGCCACATTAGCATACACAGAGTTTAGATGCACACCATTCTACTGACCAGCTGTGATTTAAAGCATTACTAAAATGATATTGAAACAAATGCTGCTCCCTGATAGCAAGCTGCTACTGTGATAGAAGTAATGATGTTTGAGCTTCTGATGCAGGAGCCCGTTCTTCACTGTTTTGTTTATACATTCACATAGACTGAAAGAGCCTGCAATTCCCAAACTGTCTAAGTTGATATTGTCTGCTTCAGACCCTGCCCAGGTCTTGTGCTTCTGTGCCTCTGTGAGCATCAGGGCAGCCAAACAGCTCTGTCAGCTTCTTTCTCTCACATGTCATGCTGCGATTTCCATAACTCTCAAGGTCGCTGAAGGCTTCGGTGAATCCAACAACAAATGCAGTACCACTACGATCTCTTTTAAATTCATCAGAAGTTATTTTATTGCTGAAATAGTAAGACTACTTTACGTATTAGGTCTACTGCATTGGTAATTGCTTTTATTGTAAATCATAAAAAGGGTTTATGCAGAGGTGAAAAGTACCTCTTCCTTTGAAGTCCACAGGAAATCCAAATCATCTGAACCAACTTCTATAACTGTCACTATGCTGTGTTTGATATTTCATTTTGAACTTGGATTAGTTTCTACTTTAAGAAAAACATTATTAGTACCATAAGCTTTCTTTTTTCAGTGGTGTACACATACACCTTTAACTTCTTTGCTATATATGTATGTGTGTGTGTGTGTGTGTGTGTATGTGTGTGTATAGATAGAACCAATAATTGTTCAAACTGTAGATAATAAGTGAGAAATTCTCTTTCTGATATGCACAAGAAACACACTGTTTTGAATGTGCATTTGAAAACTTCAGCTGTGTTTTGAATTTTTGTGCAACTGAGAAAAACTGAAGAAAAAAAAAAAACGGACACTATTGTTTTTCTGCATGTAGGAGCTATTTTTGCAAATGTATCTTTGGTGCTGAGAACCTCAAAGAAATGTTGTGAGCAATGTGCCAGAGCAGTTGAGAAAAATTAGAAATGTGCTTTCACATACTCGTATAATTGGCTTACTCCTCTGACAGATTTTGACAATTACATGGGCTATTCTGCATGTGGCGACCAACACAGTGAAATAATACTAACATGTTTGGTAGAAACACTAGCTATTTTCATCACAAAGACATGTACGTACAATAGTTGTTCAAATTGTAGGCAGTTCTTCTTAGTAATATGCCTGAATGTGCTAAAAACATTTGGAAACACAAAAGACTGAGAAATAGTCTTTCTGATGTGCACAGGTAACAAAATGTTGTGAAGGTTTTCACGTGTTGTTTTGACACCTTCAACGGTCATTTGAGAATTGAGCAAGGAAAAACAACTGAGAAAACTGTAAGCATATATTCATATAATACTGTATCATTAAGCTAAAGCCTGATACAAGACACACAGAGACAGGACAGCAGGACAAAAAGAAAATACTCTTTGGAGAGGCAATTACAAGGATATTTATTGGAGCGTCAGAGAAATAGGATCCATTTACTTTGCTTTGTATAAACTCCACTTGAGCTGTCAGCACGTTTACACATGAGCAGACATGAAAACATTCTTAATGAGGAGCTGCACAACTCAACCCACAAATCAAATAAGTATGCAAATATGGACAGTGGGATTCTTAACAAACAAACAGTGTGTCTCAGAGACCCTTTTCCCCAGCGTTGTGCACTTCAGGGCACAGGTGTGTGTTTATCAATTTGTGTGTACAGTTCAAGTCTTACATTTACTTATGATGAAACTTGAACTACCCAAACTCAGCACAGTTTAGGTAAATCACAACATATATTTCCAAACTGAACATGTGGGAAAGAACATCAAAACAAGACTTTAATGATATATGCAGAACATATTATACATGAAGGAATTAAAAACATGATCTTAATCGATAAGAAGGAGAGAATGTGAGACTAAATCAAAGCCTTTTAAAGCTGAGTTTCACTATTTAATGCAAATGTGGTTTGCTGACAAGGAAGAGAAATAGAGAAAATCATAATCAGTTCTTCTTTTTTCATTTTTGTTTCTCACAGGATAATGATATTGTGGAGTAAAGTTGCATCAAATAGGGACTGTCTGTCAATATACACACTGCCCGTCTAAACCCCGGCCTCTTATTAGATTTCAACCATAAATAATTGATGATTTGCACCCCCCTCATCTCCCTCAGGCACTCTTTCTGTGTCGCATCCTTGCAGTTGCTTGTGGAAAAGGACACTCAAGGTTGAACAGTGCAATTTTATGCGCATTGTGTGTATGTGTGTGTGTGTTCATAAACCATGACACTGAGAGTAGAGTTCAAAGAGCAGGGAGCATCTTGGTTTGACTTCAAGAAGCAGGTGACTTATCAAGAGAGGTAGCAAAAGCAAAAAAGAAATGGAAAAAGAAAAGCAGATAATTTTATAGAAAACAGTGTATTAGAGTGGAATAAAATGAAGAGCATTAAAAGAAAAACAACATGATGGAGTGCTTTAGATTAGATAAAAAAAATAATGATCTGCGTGCAGAAACTGGGTCATGGCGCAGGAAACATGCTAAACATATAGATATACACATACAATTGCAGGCATGTCCAGAACATGTTACAGATTATTTTACAAACTAATCTGGATGTGCTGTTTACTATACAGTATGTAGTTTTTTTTTTTGTTTTTTTTTTACATAAACAGGCTTGCAGAGCAGCAGATGTTCATGGTTTACATTTCTTCATATTCAAAGACTTCAAATAGGTACGATCCGCACAGATATGCAGTCATGATGGTTTGTAATCATCTAATATGCAGATAGAAAAACATAAATACAGAGTTATGCAAATGTGGATTGTTAGCTTCTGACACATTTCATGAATTTCAAAACAGAGAGAGAATGCATAACTTATCCTTTCCAGTGGCGCCTCTGTCAACTTGAACTGTTGACATAATTACTGTGCGTGTGACTACAAAATAAATAGAAATAAAAAGTCAAAAGTGCAAAATAAAGGATAAAATTTTAATAGTTTAAGGAAGCGGATTAACAGCCGCTTATTACTGTCAACGATAAAATGATAGCAGAAGGAGGGAAATTTTCACAGTTACACTTTATACACACTGCTCAAAACAGCCACAGTTTGAATTTGAGAGTGAAAGTTCAGTCTTGACCTTAAAAACAGGAGCTGGCAGAACACTCTCACCATGAGGTCTATTATAGGAGCCGTTCTGAGGCTTTCAATCGTGTCAAATAATGTTCCTTAGGAGATGGAGTTGCCAGGTTGCTGTGGAATTATAGATGTTCAAGTTTCTTTTTATTTATATATTTTTTTGAGCAGATAAATAGATAAATAGAGCTGTTTTGGATGTGGTTTTAATGTTGTGGCTGATTGGTGTAAGCAGGCAAGAGTCGAGTGAGATCATTTAAGGAATATCAAGCTGTGTTTTCTTTTGGCAGCCATTACACACAGAATGATTCCTGACACCATCTGCTGTCTTCCTGTCTTTGTTTTTCACTTTCCTTCTCTATCCCAATCTCTTTGGGTTTTTTTCAGTCTCTCTCTTTTTCTTGGCACAAATTCTCTATATCTCTGTTTTTCACCCTCTTTCTTCTGCTTTTTTAATTAATTTTAATTTTAATTTTTATATGATACTCCTTCAATTAAGTTCAAAAGGACAATTATGTTGACTGGCCTGTGATCGGTGCCAGCTGTGTGGATGCTAAAAAGATTATGATTACTGTATCTGCCTGCGTGTCGATGTGTACTTGTTTAGAGATCTTTGTGAGGACAAAAACTTGCATAAAACTATAGTTGTGAGGACTAACTATGATTTGTGAGGACAAAACGGTGGTCCTCACGAATTTGAAGGCATGTTTGAGGATTTCTGAGGCTCAAAACGTGGTTTTAGGGTTAGGGTTACAATTAGGTTATGGTTAGGGTTAGGCATGTTTTGCTGGGGTGAAAAGTATCATCTGCACTCAGTGGTACAGGCATAGTGCTCTGAATGAAGACTCACATTCTATATATCTCTTTGTCTATCCCTTCCTTTTCCCCTTTCTCCTGAATATGTGTGCTTGTGGGTGTGGATGAGAGCTGATTTGCTTTATTCCTCTGAGAGCTGAATGATGATGAGTTTGAAAGCTCTCTGTGATTCTGTCTGAGTTCCTTTAGACAATGTTGTCAGGATTGCTTCTGGCTCTAAAAATAGGCGTTCATTAAATCAGAAATGTTGTAATTGTACACAGTGATGAAGAGAATGATGGAGTAAAACTTTGTCTGTCTTAACAAAGCTGAAAGGCATGTCATCATATCGCTCTCACAGCCAGGGATGGTCCCCTTATTATCAACCTAGCCCCAGTTTCTAGGAATATTAATTCGTTTTTTTGGATACCATGCTGGGGTTTTACTTTTTCATGTGAACATTAAAGGGGCAGACCTGTCAACTTCAGAGATGCAAACTTTTATTACTCCTAAACTGTTCAG
>VUQI01059681.1:0-14173 GCA_015106735.1 Paratilapia polleni
TGACTACGATGTGTGTATGATACTTTCCACTGAAGGAAGCAGACAACAGCAGCCAAAAATCTAAATTAATTCAGTATAAGTTGTAACTTCATTTAATGCTTCTGTGTCATCATAGCTCTTTAAGTCCCTGCTGAAGTGTGGGATGTAGGCTGCAGTCTTCATGTTGGACACACCAGTGATTCCTAGGTAGCTGTACTGTGCCCTAACAATATTTGTTTCTTCAGGCTCTGGTGTGCAACATGGATGTCCTCAATATGCTCTCTGGAGGATGTCAGAAAGTTTGTCAACTTCAGGTTTCTTGATACAGTCTTCTGATTGGGAGTTCTAAGGATAGGACTTTCGTAATCCATGCCACTTATCTGGGTCTGGGTTGCGGGGGCAGAACTCTAAGTGGAGATGCCCAAACCTCTCTCTTCCCGGCCACCACCTCCAGCCCTTCTGTGGTGACACTAAGATATTCCCAAGCCAGCTGGGAAACATAATTTCTCCAATGTGTCCTGGATCTGCCCTGCGGCCTCCTCCCAGTTGGACATGCCAAAACCACTTCAACTGGGTCCTTTTGATGTGGAAGAGTAGTGGCCCCTCCCAAATGAGCACGTTCCTCACTCTGTCTATACAAGAGAGCCCAGACACCTTTTGGAGGAAGCTCATTTTTGCTGCTTGTTGCTGTGATCTCATTCTTTCAGTCACTACTCACAGCTTGTGACCAAAGATGATGGTGGGAATGTAGATTGACCGGTAAATTGACAGCTTTGCTTTTATGCTCAGCTCTCTCTTCACCACAAAAGACAGGTAAAACTCCTCCACTTGGGGCAGCAGCTCCTTCCCAAACAGAAGTGGGCATGCCACCCTTTTCCAATACAGAACCATGGCCTCAGATTTGGAGGTGCTATTGCATTCGGCTGCAAACTGCCCCAGTGCAAGCTGGAGGTCGTTGGTAAATGAAGTCAATTGAGTCACATCATCTGCAAAAAGCAGAGACGAGATCCTGAGACCACTGAACCAGACACCCTCTGCCCACTGATTGTGCCTAGAAATTCTGTCCATAAAAATTATGAACAGAATCAGTTCCTGTAATAATGAAAAGTTGGGTTATATCCAGTCATCCTAGTAGACTACAACTTTGATTGTTTGTGCTGACATGTCAGGCTGAAACATATCTGTTCATTACTTTTGGGAATATATTTTTGGTGGGTAGTCATATATAACTCAGTAATTCAGAAACACTGACATCTGATAACTACTTTGTTGTAGCCTCTTTGAGTTGCCTTATTGCTAAAGCTGAATTCATAGTAGTGTGTTTGTGTCTATTTGCATAGCTATTTGTCTATACAGACTGGGTATGCAACAAACGCAGTCCATTGCAGTCCCCCAAAACAACCACAGACACCTTCAAGGAGCAGTTGGCAGAGCAAATGGGGTTTTACCCAAACTGGTACTGGAAATAAAATCAGCAAATTAGCCTTCACCAAAGCCCTGGAGGCTGTTGTGGAGAAATGTAGGGATAAATGGAAACAGCTGAGGGACTGGTTTGTTCAGGCCAAAAAATAAAAAATAAAAAACAACTGAACAGACCCCCCAAAAAACAAAACAAAACAAAAAAAAAAACAGCCAGTACCTGCAGAAGTTCAATCATGAAACCAATTCATCAAGAAGAATGTTGCAGTTGTCAAGGCTGGACAGCTTTGTCAAGCACAGAGACACCTTGACCAACTTCTCTCAGGCAACACAGGTAAGAAACAAGATGATAGCCCATTTGCAGCTCAGCAGAAATTACAAAAAATCTCCCAAAACAAAGTGTGAAATATTAAAAGCTTGTGTGTCCTTAATAGAAACCTGCTGGCTCCTCTTCTTCACATGGGCCAAGCTAGCTGCTGGAAGACACGATAAATCCCCTAAGTATTTACTGTTTATTTGCTAAAGTTGTATAGTGTATTCTAAGTGTACATACATACAAATATTAGTATTTCAGCATTACTGAATGTCAGCGCTTAAAGTTGCTTTCCGTTATGCAAAATTTCAAATTAGTATGTTCTCTTTAGAATGTAGACAAAGACTGGTTTCCAGCTGAAGTTCCAGTAGGCCCTGGACCTTCAACATCATAGACAACACAAAGACCATCTTGGAAAAAACAGTCGTAAGAAATTTAAGAGCCTTTACAATATTAATATCAGCTTCATGTGTTTTGACACTATACCCTTTTCAATCAATGCATTTGTTGATGCACTCATAGTGTGTTAAGCACTAACCTATATGTGTGTCTTTATTACAGGTCCAATATCTGAAAAACCTTACCATATCCCTTACTCAACCAGTTAAGGGGAACTCAGTGTGAGTATCCCCTTCATTACATACTCTGTTTTTCATACTCTGATCCTACAGTATCTGAATGTTTCAGCTTCATGTCTAAATGTGCACTCTGGTGACTTTTTCACAAAAGCCAAACCAGCAATCTTTCCAAATTGGGCCTAGAATTATTTATGAATCACTGTCAACACTGTCACCATGACAGTTTTGAAAGCAATCCACTTGCATGACATAACCACAGAAATGTGCCTCAGTACTCAGCGACCCCGCTCTGTAACTTTACATGGTCTGCCACTTTGCAATAATACCACTCACAGTTGATTGTGGAAAATCTATGCATGTGTCCAGTGTCTGTGTAGTTCAGTGGACTGAGCTGCTGGTTCTACTAAAGCATCAGTGCTCATGAGGTAGTTGTGTAGCACAATGCATACGCCCAACACATAAAACCACCTTGTCAGGATGAAATTGTACCAGACGTCCCAGAATATGCCACCTTGCTACCAAAACAGCAAAAGAGTCACCATAAAGTGACAGTAGTTGTAGAGTCTTTTTTCCACAACTGGGTCAGAACCTGGAGATGAAAAAAAAAATAAAAAATACATACACACATACACACAATGACATAAATATCACATATCAGAATCAGCTTTATTGGCCACGTTTGTGTACACATACAAGGAATTGGGCTCCGTTTTTTTTTCCTTTCTCACAATGTAATTAACAGAATAGACAAATGGACAATAGCAACACGACACAGACAACAACAACATGTATAGCATATTTATATACAATGGTGCAATGGTGCAGAGTGCAAAGATGTTGGAATAAATTATTAAATAAATAAGGGATGGATAACTGGTTACTATATATACAGTATATACATGGGAACTTGACAGTATATACTGTATGTATAGTATATAGATATGTACAACAAAAACAGTATATACAGCATGCTTTGGTTCAGTAGCAGGTATGATGGATGTTTTAGTAGTGTTCCAAGTGTTCATCACAGTGATGGCCTGTGGGAAGAAACTGCACAGAAGCATTGCTCTTTAGTTTATTGAGGGTTGCACTGCTGGTATATATTATAATACAGTAACTAATAATAATTTTGTGTGATGTTGTGGGGAAATAATATCCACTACCAAAAATGTTCAAGTTGTAAGATGGGTTTACATGTATTTGAAATGCTACATGTGCTTGGGTTCTGGAACTAGTGTCATGGAGGTGGGTTGGATGTTCCACTCTGGTTGCCCAGTCCATGAGATCTTCAGTTCCCACATCTAGCAGAACTTCGACAGCATGTTGAGGTACACTGGGGATATTGAGTCCAAATGGACAATGTTTCGCATCTCCATTGCTGAGGTGGCTGTATGAAGTTGCAGCCATGAGGTGATTGGTGTCTGTCATGGCACTGACCCCAGAACCAGATTGTGGAAATAAGTGAAGCGAGCTGTCAAGTTGAAGAAGGATTCCAAGCTTGGAAAGCTTGTGGGACTCCAGAAGCAGCTGATAGGTACCAGAAGGCCAACAGGGGTATGGTTCTGGCAGTGGCTGAAGCAAAAACTCAGTTGTGGGAGTAATTTGGTGACAGCAAGACTTCCAGTTGGCCTCAAGGCAATTCTGACAAACCATCATGTGACTCGGGAGGGGAAAGTGGCTTCCAGCTTACACCTTATACAATGGGGACACAGTGCTGCTGACTTCAACTGAAGACATACAGTTGTCAGAAGTTTACATACACTCATCATGGGCATGAATGTCATTGTAATTATGTGTTTTTGATGATTTCTTTAAACTGTTGTTTTTCCAGGGTGGAATGATTGTACAGCATACATATTCAATGACTTTAAAAACAAGAATTGGGTGCACAAGTTTGAATCTATTTTGGATTTTCTCTAATCCACACAGGGTCAAAATTATACATACAGGCTCAAATGTATACATACACCCCCACTAATATTTGGTTAAATATCCATTAGCGAGTTGCTAAGGGACATTTAACCAGATGCTTTTGGTAGGAATCAACAAGCTTCTGGCATAATTCTGACTGGATATTCAACCACTCTTCTTGGCAGAATTGGTAGAATTCATTTAAATTGCTTGCTTTCCTGGCAAGGAACTGGCTTTTAGGCAAAGTCCACAAATTTTCAACAGGATTGAGGTTAGGGCTTTGGGAAGGCCATTCCAGAAACTTAATGGAGCCATTTCTAAACAGCTGCAGATTCCAAGATCATCAGTTCAAACAACTGTACATAAGTACAAGTTATTCGGATGTGTCACCACTTTGCCAAGGTCTGGAAGAAGATCCAAATTGTCACCCTCAGATAAGAGGGAATTGGTTAGGATGTTCAGGAACAACCCAGGAACCAAGGTTCAGGCCTGCCATGAACTGAAACACTGCTGGAACACCAGTGTCACTGTCCATAGTGACGCGAGTTTTACATCAACATGGACTGAGAGGGTGCTGACCATCAGCTGTCAAGCATGGTGGTGGTAGCATCATGCTCTGGGGCTGTTTTGCTGCCAGTGGTAATGGTACATTCCACAAAGTGAATGGAATAATGAAATTCTTCAACTTCACCTGAAATCAACAATGAGGTGGTTGAAACGTGGACAAAACTGGGTGTCCCAACAGGACAATGATCCCAAACACACATCAAAATTGGTTTTGGAATGGATAAAGTAGGCCAGCATTAAGCTTCTGGAATGGCCTTCCCAAAGCCCTGACCTCAACCCAATTGAAAATTTGTGGACTATTCATAAAAGCAGGGTCTGTGCCAGGAAACCAAATAATTTAAATGAATTCTACCAATTCTGCCAAGAAGAGTGGTCAAATATCCAGCTGGAATTATGCCAGAAGGTTGTTGATGGCTACCAAAAGTATCTGGTTGAAGTGCACCTTGCTAAGGGACATTTAACAAAATATTAGTGGGGGTGTATGTTTATACGCTGCTCAGTGTTAAAGGAACACTTTGAAAACACATCAGATCTCAATGGAAAAAAAAAAAATCATGCTGGATGTCTATACTGATATTGACTGAGTAATGTGTTAGGAATGAAAGGATGCCACACGATTTGATGGAAATGAAAATTATCAACCTACAGCAGGCTGAAAATCAAAGTGAAAAAATGATGCGGCAGGCTAGTTCATTTTACCAAAATTTCATTGCAGCAACTCAAAATGGTACTCAGTAGTTTACATGGCCCCCATGTGCTTGTATGTATACCTGACAATGTCAGGGCATGCTCCTAATGAGATGATGGATGGTATCCTGGGAGATCTCCTCCCAGATCTAGACCAGGGCATCACAGAGCTCCTGGACACTCTGAGGTGCAACCTGGCGCAGTTGGATGGACTTAAACATAATGTCCCAGAGGTGTTCTATTGGATTTAGGTCAGGCGAGCATGGGGGCCAGTCAGTGGTATCAATTCCTTCAACCTCCAGGAACTACCTTCATACTCTCGCTACATGAGGAAAGGCATTGTCAAAAAAGCACAGGGGTCCAGTGGCGGACCTGACAATTCTGCTATTCTATGGCAAATGCCAATCGAGCTCTGTGGTGCCGGGCAGTGAGCACAGGGCCCACCAGAGGACGTTGGGCCCTCAGGCCACCCTCATGAAGTCTGCTTCTGATTGTTTGGTCAGAGACATTCACACCAGTGGCCTGCTGGAGGTCATTTTGTAGGGTCTGTAGGGTCCAGGTATAGCCTCATGCTATCAGTAGTGACACTGACCCTAGCCAAATGCAAAACCAGTGAAAAATCTGTCAGAAAAGATGAGGGAAAAAATGTTAGTGGCCTCCACCTCTAAAACTCTTCCTGTTTTGGGGGTCTTCTCGTTGTTGCCCCTCCAGTGCACCTGTTGTTAGTTTCATTAACACCAAAGCAGCTGAAATTGATTGATTACTGTCAACAACCCCCTCTGCTACTTAACTGACCAGATCAATCTCCCAGAATTTAATTGACTTGATGCTATACTGTGATTAAAATGTGTTCCCTTAAATTTTTTTTAACAGTGTATTTGAGCCTGTATGTATAATTTTGACCCTGTGGCCCTGATTAGAGAAAATCCAAAATAAATTCAAGCTTGTGCACCTAATTCTTGTTTTTTTTAAAGTCATTAAAGATGTATGCTGTATAATCATTCCCCCCTGGAAAAAGAACAGTTCAAAGAAATCATTAAAAGCCCAAAATTACCATTTCATGTCCATGATGAGTATATATAAACTTCTGACCACAGCTGTAGTCAGGCAGTGGAAGAAATAGTTGGAGGATCTCTTCAGTCCCACCAACATAGCTTCCCTGAGACTGAGGACAAAGGGGATGACTCGCCCATCACTGTGGCTCACAAGAAGTAGTTAAAAAGCTCTCCGGTGGCCGGGCCCCTGGGGTGGATGAAATTCGCTCCAAGTTCCTCAAATCTCTGGATGTTGGGGGACTGTCTCGGTTGACACACTTCTGCAATGTTGTGTGGAGGTCTGGGGCAGTGCCTCTGGATTGGTGGTTTCACTCTCCAAGAAAGAGGACTGTAGGGTGTGTTACAACGTCAGGGGGATCACATCCCTCAGTATCCCTGAGAAGGTCTCTGCCAGGATACTGGAGAGAAGAGTCCATCTGTCAGTTAAACCTTGGTTCCAGGATGAGAAATGCTGTTTCAGTCATGGTTTTGGAACACTGGACCAGCTCTTCATCCTCTCAAGGATGCATGGGAGTTTGCCCAACCAGTCTACATGTATTTTGTGGACTTGGAGAAGGCATTGAGATTGGAGATTGACAGATGGATTGGTGTGGTATCTGCAGTGATGCGGATGCTGTACCTGTTTGTTGTGGTGAAAAGAAAGCTGAGCATGAAAGCAAAGCTGTTAATTTATGTTCCAATTTGTGTTTCTACCCTCACCTATGGCCATGAGCTGTGGGTAGTGACTAAAAGATCGTGGCAGAAATGAGCTTCCACTGAAGGATGGCTGGGCCCAGCCTTAGAGATAGGGTGAGGAGCTCAGTCATTGGGGAGGTGTTCAGAATACAGGTGCTACTCCTCCACATTGAAAGGAGCCAGTTGAGGTGGTTTGGGCATCAGACTAGGATACCTCCTGGATGCCTCCTAGGTGAGGTGTTCCAGGCATGTCCTACCGGAAGAAGGCCCCGGGGTAGACCCAGGACACGCTGGAGACATTACACCTCTTGGCTGTCAAGGAGGTCTGGGAGTCTCAGCTTAGACCGCTGCCCCAGTGACCTGGACCTGGATTAGTGGCGGCTAATGGATGGATAGATGGACACTGCATACATCTCCACAGGCAACATTATATTTTCACTGAGAATGCTACCTGAAAAAATGTTTGATTTCTAGAGGCATTTCTCCATGTTAGCTAACAGCTGGATTCTGACAATTTGTGTGAGCACTTTGAGCACTTCCTTACCCTAAAGACATAAATTTTATGTCTCCAAGTGGACTTTATCATTTCAGAACAATACATTTTGGACTCCACAGATATCCAGCTATGTTTAAAAGGCTGGTGGATGATGCCCTGAGAGGAGCAGATGGTTATGCTGCAGAATACATTGATGGCATTGTGGTGTTCAGTGAGACCTGGGAGGATCACATGCACATTCACTCATCACATTCCTATCTGATGTCTTGCAGCAGATTCATAAAGCTGGGCTGGTAATCAATGCACACAGATACCACATTGGCAAGACCTGAGGTGCAATATCTTGGTTAGATCATTGCAGGTGGGGTCATCCACCATCAGGTAAGTAAGATTGAAGCTCTGGTTGCCTATCCACCTCCAACCACCAAAAGAAAGGTAAAATTATTCCTGGGTTTGGTAGGTTGGCACTTCCACTTCATTCTCAGTCAGGTCAGCAGGTCTTAGCAGTCTTAGCAAAATCTAGTCCCACCAAGATTAAATGAACTCCTGAGTGTAATGCTGCTTTTGCTGACCTTTGTGTAGTGATCCCGTCAAGATTTCACCTGAGACAGATGCTTCTGGGGTAGGACTTGGAGCTGTGTTGCTGTAGAGCGATGGAGAAAACCAATGGCCAGTACACTACATAAGCCACAAGCTTTTTCCAAGGGAAATGAAGTATTCAACTATTGAGAAATAGGCCTTGGTAGTAAACTGGGTCCTGGACACTTTGAAGTATAACCAAGTAAGTTTTGAATTTGTTTTAGAGACTGACCACCTTGCATTACAGTGGATGAACAGAATGAAAGATTCTTATACAAGGATTACTAGGTGGTATCTGTCCCTACAGCCATATTGTTTCAGGATCTAGTAAAGACTAGGACACAAGAATGCTGTGGCTGACTTCCTGTCCTGTTCCTTTAAGAAGTCACTATATTAAGTTGGGGGGAGTGTGACAAAGTGGGTGAGCACTTTGAATATTTCCTTACTCACCACTTGTCTCATGCATGCTAATTTACACATTACACATTACATTGTTTTCTACAACGTGTTGTTTTCTTTAAATTACTATGGTTTGTTATGACTAGAGTGATAGTACACACAGTGATGTGTGTACTATCTCAGGTTTGTTTGTGTTAGCATCAGTGCATCTGAGCAGGTTAAGGTAAACATACAGTCACAAGCTGGTTACAGTTCTTTTTATTATGGTGCAGGTTAAAATATTGTTTGTTCCTATGTTCATACTTACCATTGATTGTTTCTTTGTTTAAGCCTCCAAACAGGTCTAATGTTTGCAAAAGGATATGCCTGAATTTCCTGATTTTTTATAGTGCTGTTGATGTCATGTCTGACATCACTAGAAAAACCCAGTGGAGGTGTTTTCTTTTTTGTAGAAATGCTTTCTTTTGTTTGTTTTGAGAATTATGGAATAATTTGCTAAGAGTAATTGTTTTTATAGATTTTAGCCATTTAATTGTGCAAATAAGCTACTGATGACTCTATGCTGTTTTGTAGGTCTGTTGGCTTGATCTAATAGTACTGGCTAAACTAACTGGGTGTGAATTGACAGCCCTATATATAGTCAGTCAGAGGTTGCTTCAGATGAGTAGATATCTTATCTTTTCAGTTGCCATGAGTTAATTTTAGAGTTCTATTTATTAATTTTGTATAAGTTTCATGTGTTACACAGAGTGCTGTAAATACACTACTCACTTCTGGGAACTCAGCATGTCTGAGTTTGCTCTACATAGATAGAATAGACAGAATAATGTTACTGGATCTAGTGGTAGATGGTGACAGATTTTTTAAAAAATTTTTTTACCATAAATCTTTAGATGACTCAGTATCTAAAATAAACATCTTTTTTCTTTATCTTTCAACTTCTAACAAACATAAAATAACATTATACTATCCCAGGTTGCTTTTCTCAGCTCATACAAAAGTCATTATTTCTGCTGTCATGTCTGCAGTAGTGTCTGCATTAATGAAAACTCACACATTCATTTCTCCCTCTCTTTTTTCTTTCATTTGCCCCAACTTATTTGCACGAAACAATATACAGTATATTTTCAGTGAGCATCTTTGCTTCTCTAGCTGTAATGGAAAGTTTTAAGATTCTGCTACTTCTCCATGTCAAGCTGACCTTATTGAATGAAAAGGTCTATATTGTTATTATTCTGTATGTAATCTAGCAGATATACCATATGTTGATGTATGAGTTATCTTTTATTACACAGTGTTCTGACTGTATTCTGTAACCATGGCAAACAGATAACTTGTCTCTAAATATTCTAGGTTTACAATCCATCTTGGTCAAAAAACATGCAGACTACTGTCATGCTGTCAGTACTTCGCAAAGGTAAATGAGACTCACAAGGACAACCTGGTTGTGTGCCCCTCAATTTATTTCAGAATTCCGCAACAAGCTTGGTGTCAGAAGTGGGATCCCGCAGTTGATTGGATCTAGGGTCTAAGATGGACAGTGACTGATCATCCTAGAAAAACACATTTCCAGCCTCTACATTGCATAGTTAAGAGATGAAGAGGGCTAACCTTATGGACCTCAGACCATCTCCACTGGGATATCCAGGAACAGACCACATATTCCCTTTTGATAGGAAGAAACCTCCGGCAGAACCAGGCTCAGGGAGGGGCAGCCATCTGCCGCGACCGGTTGGGGATGAGGGGAAACAGAAGAGAGCAGAGGGAGACAGGACAAAAGACACACTATGGGAGAGAGCCAGAGTTTAATAATAACTAATGATTAAATGCAATTGTGGCATATAAACATGGGATAGTATGGTACTATGAGATCTTTAAGATATGATGGGGCCTGATTATTCAAGACTTTGTATGAGAGGAGAAGGATTTTAAATATGATTCTGGATTTATCAGGGAGCCAGTGAAGAGAAGCTAATATGGGAGAAATATGGCCTCTCTTTCTAGTCCCTGTCAGTATTCTCGCTGCAGCATTCTGGATTAACTCAAGGCAGTTTTTAGAACAACCTGATAATAATGAATTACAATAGTCCAGCCTAGAAGTAATAAATGCATGAACTAGTGTTTCAACATCACTCTGAGACAGGGTATTTTTAATTGTACAGATATTGCGCAAATGCAAGAAAGTAGTCCCACATATTTGTTTAATATATGCGTTGAAAGAAATATCCTGGTCAAAAATGACTCCAAGATACCTCACAGTATTATTGGAGGCCAAGGTAATGCCATCCAGAGTAAGTGTCTGGTTAGACACCATGTTTCTAAGATTTTTAGGGCAGAGTACAATAACCTTATTTTTATCTGAATTTAGTAGAACGAAATTAGAGTTCATCCAGGCCTTTATATCTTTAAGACATGCCTATAGTTTAAGTAATTGTTGTGTGTCATCTGGCTTCATGGATAAATACAGCTGGCTAGCAATGAAAATGTATGCTATGCCTTCTAATAATACTGCCTAAGGGAAGCATGGACGGTGTAAATAGAATTGGTCCCAGCACAGAACCCTGAGGAACTCCAAAATTAACTTAGTGTGTTAAGAAGACTCCACATTTACATGAACAAGTCTATTACATAGATATGATTCAAACCACTGCAGTACAATTACTTTAATACCCAAAGTATTTTCTAATGGGATCTAATACGTTGATGGTTTGGAGGAAGTAATTATTTAAGTTAACTCAGAAAGATCATTTGGAGAGAAAGACTCTAAATAAATATCAGCAGTTTTGAAGGTTGCTGTATATAATGATAAATCTGCAGGACGGCTGTGTATACTTTTTTCTCTAATGGTTAAAACTTCATTTGTGAAGAAATTCATGAAGTCATTACTTGTCAGAGTTAAAGGAATGTTTGGCTCAACAGAGCTCTGACTCTTTGTCGCCTGGCTACAGTGCTGAAAAGAAACCTGGGGTCGTTCCTGTTTTCTTCAATTAGTGATAAATAATAAGATGTATTAGCTTTACGGATGGCTTTTTTATAGAGCAAGAAACTATTTTTCCAGGCCAAATGAAGGTCTTCTAAATTAGTGAAACACCATTCCCTCTCCAGCTTAAGAGTTATCTGCATTAAGGCATGCGTTTGTGAAGTGAGTCAAGCACTTCTGATTTGAGGAAAATAATTGTTTCACCATGTTTGCATCTGGTGTAGATTGATCATTACATGGCTTAGTAAATGCAGCATTCCAGGAACACAGGTAATTGCTTTCTCAGGGTGAAAGTAATTGAGGACCAGGTCCTCCTCACTGTTGTGACTATGTTTTTGCCAGGTTGTAGCAAAAGACAGTCTGGATTAGTAGTGACGATCGCGTTTAGATTAAGCACACCAGATAGACAAAACTAGGCATTTGTAAGCATGGGAAACAAGTCTGGTAAAGAAAACCCCAATGATGTGGTAGAGTTCATGTCTCCAAATGTGGTTTATATGAAGGAAAAATATGGAGACGGAGCTATCAGTGTTATGCAAGTTAGGGTAAAACATTTTGGGTTTCCACAAGTGGGGACATTCAGCATGAGACAGCTAATGCAGTTGGAGGAGAGAATAGATAATAAAATAAAAGAGATTAAAGCCAAGAAAAAAAAATGAAAGGAGAGGATTTTGTTGAAATGGAAAATCACCAGCATTAAATGTGTGGAAATATGAGGCAGAATTCAAGGACAGAAAGAAAGCTAAGGGAAACACTCAGGAGAAAAGGGAAAAAAGATCAGGATGAAACAAATAAATCTCAGAGAAGGTCTTGTCTGTATCTCTCCTTTGACCCTCAGTGTGTCAGAGTGGACCACGACTTCAACTGTGCCCCTCAGATGGCTACACCTACTTGACCTCGACCTCCACCACCACCATACAAGAAGGATGGACAGTGCACAGCAACAGCAGACTATTCTATTGATTCATTATCGAATCATCAGAAAGCACAACCACGTCGCCGTCAGAGTTTTCTTGCATAGCCCACAACAATGTACATGGATGTGCAGACCCTAGAGCTGCCCCAATGGACAGGTCCTGCTAATCTTTTGACATTGGTCAGAAGCTCAGATTAAAGAAACCTTGACTTATGACTGGGAAAAGGTTTGGATAAACATCCTAGACGAGACATATGCAAACAACATTATGACTGGGACAACGAAAACAATAAGGCATACACAGAGGCCATAACAACCCTGTCAGACACCATGTCATTTACACTGAGAATAACCTGAGAGCCCAACAGAAAGATGGACAAAGAGTTATCCATCTACTAGTCTATCTAAGCTACAGCCTCTGTACCAGAACCACCTCTTCTGTATCAAGCTACAGAAGAGGTGACTCCAGAACAGGATGATATGACGTGGACATCTGATTCAAGTGCTCAGAGGGGACATTTGGCTAGAGACTGCTCCTAGAGGAACAATACTGCTGATGACGGGCATCGCTAGGCAGACTGAGGCTCGGGGGAGACACAGGAGAGACGTGCAACTACTCTAACTCAACTGATGCTTGGAGTTGATGGTACCACACCAACAGCACACACACAATAGTATACAGCCTATGCTAACACTTGGTAACACAAGGTATTCCCTACCTTGAAGACAAATTGAGAGTTTCTATGGAATCATATTTCTGTCAAAAGTTGCATGCAAGAAAAAGGAAGTGCTCATCAGAATCCAGCAATCATAACTTTGGCCAAAATAGAGACATATATATGTGCCAACAAAAAGTTGCTCAGTTTGCAGCAAACACGTGTAACTGCACATACTGTGACCAGGATAGGAGTGCTTCAAAACTTGCCCTAGAATTCTCTGTTTTTTAAGATTTTTTCAGTATCTAAGTGATAGATCAGTACATCCACCGGTGCACAATATAAATAACAGTATAAATAACAGCTAAACTAGCAAACTTCACTTTGCAAAAAGTCAACAACCTAACCCAAAGTTACTGATGTGTAGCACATATCAACTCTTTCATAGTGATTTTTTATTTATTCATAAAAAAATATACACTATACAAAGGCAAATATTTTACTTTGAACTCTATTGAAAGCTCTAATCCTATTTAGCAGAATTAGATTAATATAAAATATAAATCAACTAATAAATTATGGTGTGAATTAGCTCCAGCTGTGGGGTATACTTTAATGACTCAACAATTATATAGAGTGTGAAGTATATGTGTATGCAGAACATTTGCACTTTTACTGCAGTATTACTACTTTTATATAAGTATATGATGTAGGAAAGGATACTTCTTCCACAGCTGTGAAAAGCTGACAATCAGCATGTGATCAGAGGCAGTTAAACCATGTGGGCTCTGTGAATTTTGTGGGCTGGCTAATCATGATGATTCATAACATAAAACATGCACACAATTTTCGATCCTGTTTTCTTTTACTGAAATACTGACCAGAAATTTTACTAATAACTTAAATTACAAATTTTTAAAGAAAAATAACAGACAACAGACAGGTATTGTTGTGTGGTGTTTT
>VUQI01059689.1:0-10750 GCA_015106735.1 Paratilapia polleni
CCTCCCATTCTACTTTTAAATACCCTAGGAACCACAAGTAAGCCTGCAGTCTGAGAGCCAAGTGCTCTATTGGGATAATATGGTACTATGAGGTCTTTAAGATATGATGGGGCCTGATTTTTTAAGACTTTGTATGTGAGGAGAAGGATTTTAAATTCAATTCTGGATTTAACTGGTAGCCAATGAAGAGAAGCTAATATGGGAGAAATATGGTCTCTCTTTCTAGTCCCTGACATGGTCAAAGAGATGGACATGGTCAGCAACAACACTCAGGTAGGCTGTGGTGTTTAAATGATGCTCAGTTGGTACTAAGGGGCCCAAAGTGTGCCAAGAAATTATCCCCCACACCATCACACCAGCAGCAGCCTGAACTGTTGATACAAGGCAGGATGGATCCATGCTTTCATGTTATTTACACCAAATCCTGACCCTACCATCCAAATGTTGCAGCAGAAATCAACAATCATCAGACCAGGCAACATTTTTCCAATCTTCTGTTGTCCAGTTTTGGTGAGTCTGTGTGAATTGTTGCCTCAGTTTCCTGTTCTTAGCTGACAGTAGTGGCACCTGGTGTGGTCTTCTGCTGCTGTAGTCCATCTGCTTCAAGGTTCAACGTGTTCATTCAAGGTCTGCATTCAGAGATGCTCTTCTGCAGACCTTGGCTGTAACAAGTGGTTATTTGAGTTCCTGTTGCCTTCCTATCAGCTCGAAGCAGTCTGTTCATTCTTCTCTGACCTCTGACATCAGCAAGGCATTTTTTCTCCCAGGGATCTGCTGCTCACTGGATATTTTCTTTTTTTCAGACCATCCTTTGTAAACCCTACAGATGGTTGTGTGGGAAAATCCCAGCAGATCATCAGTTTCTGAAATACTCAGACCAGCCTGTCTGGCACCAACAACCATGCCACGTTCAGAGTCACTTAAATCACCTTTCTTCCTCGTTCTGATGCTCAGTTTGAACTTCATGTCTACATTCCTAAATGCACTGAGTTGCTGTCATGTGATTGGCTGATTAGATATTTGCATTAACGAGCAGTTAAACAGGTGTACCTAATCAAGTGGCAGTGAGTGATATTGAAAGGCGTCATATTTCAAAAATTAAGGAGTTATTAGAGTCAGTGTGTCTGCTTCCTGTCTTCATGTGCTTTGTGTAATAACACACACGCCCCTATTTTAAAAAAGTCTTGTGTTCTCAGACGTTTATTTCTTAAAGTCGGTTTTTGTGCCTCATTTTGAACCAGTAGTGAGCTGAAGTGGGATAAAGAAGAGGGGGCGGTGCAGAGAAGCAGACAGACCTCGGTGGAAAGAACCAGAGCCGTCTGGGTGGAGAGAGAGGGGGGCAGAGAGAGAGGACTATATACAGCGGCGGAGGGAGCGCAGCGTCACAGAGGTTAGTGCTGCGGAGCTGCGATCATAGAGGAAAGAAGCTCATCAGCGACTCATCAACCAGCGGCTTGTTTTCAGGTAAATAAAACACCTCAAACTGCAGCTTTTAGTCCGAGCTGAGCTTTATTTAAGATCGTTTGGAGGTGGTGGGGCGATGGAGGCAGGTCAGGTGCTTTTAGTGAGGATGAAGATGCTGACGAGGAAGGATGGAGAAAACAACACCCCTCCTTTAAAAAAAAAAAAATCTTTTATCAGCGCTGTGTTGTGTTAAATCTCTGTAAAATGAATCCTGTCTGCTTTAATCTCCAGCCTGGTGAGCTCCGTGTTTTCATTGTCTGTCAGAGGGGCGTTTTTCCCATCCTGCCCTTCGCTGCGCACATCGGCACAAACACACTCCGAGCCTGAATCCTGAATTTTATATCACTCAGGACCATAAACACGGCTGTGTGGATGGAGCTGGTGTGTTCGGGGATGTTCTGACTCGGTTTGCAGCTGTTTTGTGCTCATGTTTGGTTTGATGTAAAATGGAGGCTGGATGAAGGAGGAGGAGGGGGAGGATGCTGAAGCTGCCATGGCCTCCCTTCGTCCTTCCTTCCTTTCTTCCTCCCTTCCTCCGCCTCTCACATCACGTGATGCTCCTGAAATCTTCTGATCACCTGAAACGGACAGAAATAAACATGCAGGTCTGTCGGTGAATCTTTAACATGAGCTCTTCTATTCTCAGTATAAGATCCAGTCTGCTCAGAACAGAGAGGGAACATTTTTGGGAAAGCTGGGACAATTCTGAACATGCATGGGGAGATTTTCAGGGGGGGGGATGTTATTTTGTAAAGTAGGGATATTTCTGAGTAGTGTGGACATTTTGGGGAAATGGGAATATTTTTGGAAGCTGTGTGGAAGGTGCGTATTTGTCAGTTAATCTTTAAGATCTCCACAGAGTGGAGATTTTGGGAAAATAATATTTTTGGAATGTCGTAAGAATATTTGTATTGCAGGAAAATTTGGGAAAGTGAGAAAAATGTGGCACATGAGAGGATTTGGGAAACGTGTTGGTTATCTTTTAAAGTAGGAATATTTTTGGATAGTGTGGACAGTTTGGGGAAGTCAAAATATTTTGTGAATATGGTGGTATTTTGGGAAAGTGAGGACATCTGGGCACAGCTGGAGATTTGGGAAAATTCATGTTATCTTGGAAAGGAGGAGAAAATTAGGCAATGAGGACATTTTGAGAATGTGGAAATATTTTTTGAGCACTGGAAATCTGTGGGAGTAATGCAGTTATTTTGGAAAATGGGAATATTTTTGGACAATGTGGACATTTCTGAATGTGGTAAGATGATTTTATTAAAGTCAGAACATCATGTAACGTGGAGATTTTGGAAAATTGTTGGTATTTTGGAAAGTTGGGATATATGATATTTTGGACAGTGAAAACATTCTGTAAAGTGAGAATATTTTCATATTAAAATGAGCTTTTTGTTGGTTATTATATCGAAGGTTTCCTTCTCAGCAGATATTCCCAGGTGGGAATGTGGTAAAACATTTTGCATTGTGGGAACATTTTGTAAAAATGTGGCTTTTTGGAAAGTAGGAATATTTTTGGTCACAGGAAAACTGCTGAGAAATATGTTTGTTTTGGAGGGATATTTTTGTGTGGTGCAAAGTGAAAATATTTCTGAGCGTGGGAAAATGTGGTTATTTTTGAAAATGGGAATATTTTTGGACATTGTGGACATTTTGGGAAAGTGAAAATATTTCGGCCCATTTTTTTAAATGAAGGTATTTCAATGTGGGAACATTTGGGAATTTGAACACTTTTTGGCAAAAGTGGAGACTGAACGGGAGCACGTTCAGTGTTTCAGTTTAACTGAAAATCTCGGAGTAACTTTAATATTTTACCTAATTTATAAAGACCGTGTCCTGACAGCGCACCTTAAAATCCTGAAGAAACTGTACCTGTAAATGTACTCATTAGTGCTTGAGAACATTCATGCATCTTGCTTGTCCTTGAAAAAGGTACAGATTACCTTGTCGTCCTATAATTAGACTTATTAAGTGGTTGCATCCATGTAGGTCGTACCTGCAGGGACAGAAATGGACTTTTACTGCACCATTTTTCTGAGAGTCTGTCTGTAGCAACAGCAGGGAAAACCTCGGCAGAAATTTAATACCAAACTCATATTTATTTAATAGGAATTTATAACACTGTTATTAGAATGCCTGATTATTCTCTTAAAAATAACTTGTGGGTTGCAAAAATCCCGCTCAGTCTTTCATCAGAAATCTCTCATTTCTTTCTTTTTGTTTTATTAAATTTGCATTAATTTAACTCCATAATTTCTATACAACACAGTTCAAACTGAATCAATTTAACACAAAATCCCGGCACGACTTCACTGATCACAAATCCATTCAGATGATTTGATCTAAGCGACATGAGAGCAGCACCCTGAGTTTATTTTCAGCAGATTCATTGGGATGTTTATGCTCATCACCCCTCGTGTGTGTGTGTGTGTGTGTCTACATGTTTCATGTCGGTGTGTGTCCACGCTGACTCATGCGGTCATGTTGCGTAACCTCCGTCGTGGCCTCAGCTGAGTGCCGTTGTCGTTGTGTCCAGCTGTGCCTCAGATTACATAAAGCTCAGATAACGACTTTAAACAGAGAAATTAAACCGACCAAACGTCACACAGAGGGAAGTGTTTATCGTACTGATGCTCACGGGTCGTTTTCATGTGATCACCACGTTATTATTTCATGATCAAAGCTTTTTTAAATCTTCATTATCTGCTGAATGAAATAAGAAACATTGAAACACAGTTTCTAAGCTGCATTTAGAAGTCATTTGAAGTGATTCCTGTCTGTGCGGATGCAGCTAACGGTGAGTTTAGCATGTAGCTGCAGCTGCAGGCAGTGACTCTGATTCTAAAACAACAGAGCTGCTCTTTGTGTGGATTAAACTGTGCAGCTCAGACTACAGAGATGTCTTTATACGTGTTTCCTTTGACCTAGTGGATGATCTGTGTGTGTGTTTTAGCCAGCTAGCCCAGATGTGGGCAGACAGATGAGGAGGATGGTTTAACTGGGTGATTTCTGCTGCTCAGATTGATCTGATGGGTTTGGACTCGTGTAAACCACCCACCACGAAGCTTTCAGGTTCATTCTGGAAGATTCTGCAGATTAATAAGGTCCATGGCATCCATAGACTGCACAGGTGCATCACACAGACACAAATACCTGCTGATTAGTGCTCAGTAACATCCAAATAAAATCCCAGAATTTCACTGTGCACCAAAACTGGAGCTCAGACTTCTTGGACGGTGTCGCCATCCACCTGTCAGTCAAAGAGGCCACAGCCCTGATAATACAAACTTGAAACAGATGAATTATAAAAAAAAATCTCCCCTGTACAGTTGTTATGAAGGGGGAAATTAGCTGCTATGCTAATGTAATGCAGAATAATGTCAGAAACCTTCATAAATGAGCAGATTAAATTCTGCCTTTAAGGTATTAAAACAGCCTAAATTTAAAAGCAGCACAGTCTGAATGATCCTGACAGGAGGATGGATGGACGGCTCAGTGATGGATGGAGAGGCAGTCGGATGGATTTCAGCATCGAGTCCATTTGCTAAAGTGGATTTAATCCAGTCAACAGCTAATGATGGGCAGGGAGGGTTAGCATTAGCCCTTTTAGCCGCTGCTATTATCAGTGCAGTGGGTCAATTAGCCTGCTTTCAGCTTGTTTCCTCTCTCTCTCTCTCTCTCTCACACACACACACACACACACTCTCTCTCTCTGGAGCTATACTTAGCACTCATGTTTTGATGCTGAATGGAAACAGATACAACAAGGACGGGCGGTGAGATGCTGGAAGGAAAACAAACCAAACCAGGCTCGGCTGGTTTTAGCTGCATCCCAACCACACCCTCATACTGGAGCTGTGTGTCGGTTCAGACTGGGGACAGTTCGAGTCCAGCATGACAAACTGCATCATTAATATAATCTGTTTGTTTAAATTCATACTGCAGCTGAAATATAAAATGACAAAAGCAGAGCTGTTTGAGACACTTTATAATACAGCTCAGTAATAACACGGTGGTAATGGGTAATAATTTCATAATAAAGTGGTAATAATGAAGTAAATACAAGTAGGTTTAAACAGCAGGTTTATCTGGGTAATATTAGTCTTATGTAACAGGGTAAAAAGGTCCAGACAGACGAGGTAATAATGGAGAAACAAAATCTGTTTAATACAGTCTGGCAAGTGGTCACCATCTAACGATGAAATGGTGCAACATTTTGATTAAAAATGGAAACAAGGTGCAGTGGGGTCATTTATGAGCACTGCCGTGTCTTTATTTGTGCTGTTGTGGTATTTTTAATCTGCCTCTCCTACAGCTTTTCATTGTTTTTACAGAATTCAGCCAGTTGGTGTGGTGAGGGTAATGGAGAGTGGTGTGGAAATATGTGTGGTTTTTAGCGTTATAGACCTTGATTTGGTTGTAATTCTCCGTGTTTTATCACTACGTTGTGATGTTTTGCGGTGAACTGTGGCTGACACATTTCTGGCTTTCATTTTGAGTTTTTCTGCACAAAATATTTAAAACATTAAAGATCTACAAACCAGATTTATTCTGAAACAGAAGCAGTGATGCAACAGCAGTTTGTTGGTTTTATTGAGACAAACCGAGTTTCTGTTCAGGGTCTCCTGGCATTCCTGTGCGTAAAGTTTAGATTTTTGTGCTTATTGTATTTTTCCGGTTCCTGTCTTAGCTCTGCTTATACTGAGTCTCCTGCTGTTTCACTTTACGTTTTCTAGTCATGAGTTTTAGTTTGTGCTTTCTTGTGTTTTCACTCATGTCCGTTTTTATTATTATTTAGTGCGTTTAAGCCTGTGAAGTCCCTCCGGTTTCCTTGTCTGTGTTTTAGCATTGGTATTCATGTGTCCCGTGGTTATTTCCTGTTTTACTTTGAAGGTTGGTTTTCTGTTGTGTCCCATGTTAGTTCTGCTTCCTGTTTGTCTTCCCCTGATTCCCCGAGTGTTCTCACCTGTTGTTAATTGTGTTCACCTGTGTCTTGTTACCCTCCTGTTGGTCATTCATAATCAGCCCAGCGTGTATAAATAGTCCCGCCTCCCTGTTTGTCCTCGTCTGGTTGTTTGTTAACACTTCCTGTTGTGCTGCTGATGTTCTCTGTGTGTTTAGTTGTTCCTGTGCCTCGTGGTTTTTGATTTCCTTTTGTCAGCCAGTCGCTCATCTTTGTTTAGCTTGGTCTGCCTGCGTGGTCTGCATTTGGGTCCTCCTCTACACACTCCATTTTTTAAAGTTGTGTTTTTAAACTCATTTCTGTATAAAAAAGATTTAAAAATGACAATTAATGACATTAGAACATTTTAAAATAGATAAAGGAAGCAGTCCAGGTCTGATAAACACAAAGAGAGCCATTAAAGTATTTCTGTATGAAACATAATGACTCGCCAGAGGAGCTGTGTTACTGCTTACAGCTGCTTTATTGCCTTTATTCTTTTATTGGTATTTATTGCTTGTATCGACAGTTTGTTTTTTGCACTTTTGCATGATGTTTTTCTTTTATCTGTCTTTAATTTTGTCTTGTTTTGTTTGTGGCTCTCATGTCCAGCCTTCTATTGGAATATCATCTTATTCTCATCACTAAAAGTAATCTCTGTTATTAAAGGTACTATATCTATAAATTTATTGTTACTATTGTAACACATTTACAGTGAACCTAGAACCTCACTAGATCTGTTTGAGCAGGATAACTGTGGATAATTTCTGGTATAGATGTAATAAAAATGTTGTTTAATGGAACAAAACTCAGAGAAGAAAATCCTTGACCTCCTTAAGTCTTTTTTTTTTTTTACTGCCTCCTCTCTGACAGGCCCTGCCGCAGAATCCCTCATCATGACAAAAGAGGAGAACCTGGAGGTGCAGGAGAAGGAGAGGCATGACCGGGAGGAGCAGGAGGAGGGGAGGGTCCAGAGAGAGGAGGAGGAGGTACTGACTGAGGACGAGGAGGAGGAGGAAGAGGACGAGGAGGAAGAAGAAGACGAGGAGGAAGAGGAAGAGTATGAGCTAGAGGAGGAGAGGGACCAGGAGGAGAGGACCGAGGTGGAGGAGGAAGAGGAGGATGAGCAGCAGCAGGAGGAGGAGCGGGAAGAGAGAGAGGAGCGCGAGGAAGAGGAGGAGATTCCGGCCGAACCGGAGCCAGAGCCTGTGTCCGTGTCCGAATACCAGAGTCCGGTTCACGAGCCGCGCCGCCGTGCTATGGTGCACCCGTCCGCCCAGGCACCGCTGCCCAAAGACTATGGTACGTCATACCGCCTTAAAACCATACTGACAAACAGCTTAAATACATAGTCATACCACCTTAAATTCATACTGATAAAGACCTTAACTACACAGTCATATAAACTTACAGTCCAGTACCTCCTTAAGTACACACTGTCATATTGCCTCAAAGTGATACTGATAAACACCTTAAATGGTCTCAATCATACCACCTTAAGTGCATAGTGTTGAACACCCTAAATATTCTTGCTCATACCACCTTAAATACTAGTTGTCATATGATGTTTAATTTACAGTCCTATACCACCTTAAATACACAGTCATGCCTTAAATGCATACAGTTAAACAACATTATATTTTCTGACTAGTATCATCGCCTAAAAATACGTAGTCATACCACCTTAAGTACAAAGTTGTACCGTCCTAAAAGGAAACTGTTGAGGTCCTTAAATACACATAGTAAAACCACCTTAAATACATCGTCATACCACCTTAAGTGCACATTTTCAAGATAATCTAGCTAGGATTATTTTCCAAAAACTACCTGAAATAAACAGTCATTCCACCTTAAAATGGAGCTGTTTAACACCTTAAATACATGTGGTCATAAAACTTCACAGTACTAAATTCACAGTACTATACTACCTTAAGTAGTTATAAGTCCACCGTACCGCCTTAAATCCTCCCCACAGATCACAGATCCAGAGTACAGAATCTGTTGGAGCCACAGTTCAGTACAGGCACTCTGTGCTTCTGATCGATCGATCCGCTAATGTATTGATAAGAGGCTCATTGGTGTTCATTGGGCACGCTCAGAGCTCCTGAATCCATTAATCCAACAGTGAACAGCCAATCACTGTTCAGCATTTATCACACCCCTGCTGATCATTGTCCAGTCATACACCTCCGTCTTTGAGGAAGATTCTCATTTACATTTAAAGAAGGGAAACTCTGAGTGCAGTACCACTGAGGGCCACTAGGGGCAGTCTCCAACTCTAATCATAGACTGTATTTAAACGATGGTTGTAAATCTTGTACAGAAATTGGTTGCAGTTCAGCCGGTGGCAAAGCAGATGGCGCTCACGAGATAATCCTCAATGAATAGAAGTGATTGAACATTAAAATAGTTATTTAAATCTGCCTCTACATAGAAAAAACACATTTTACTGAAATAAAACAACACTTTAGTTTTTCTCACAGTGAAGCTGATTTTGCTCATAAAACTGTGGGATTCTGCTAATGCGTGCTGATTGGTCGGTTAAGGACGTCCTCTGTTGATGGCGCCTGTATCATAACAGACCAGATGTTAGATGTTAAAGCCCAGCAGAAGCTTCTGTGTGTATAGAAGAAGCAGAAGGTTGTGGTGGTTGAAGGCGATTCAGTCAGGAGGCTGCTGCTCGCTTCACGACCCAAATCAAAATGGAGGATTCCGTAAAGTGGTTTGTGGTGCTGTGACGTCCCTAATGGTAAATGGACTGGTACTTATATAGTGCTTTTCTACTCTATGTGAGCACTCAAAGCGCTTTTATACTACATGTCTCATTCACCCAATCACACACCTTTATACAAGCCCTTTTTTCTACACTTAAGTGCTTTTCTAACATTCACTCACACATTCATACTCCGATGAGCGCATCAGGAGCAATTTGGGGTTTAGTAACTTGCCCAAGGACACTTCGGAATGTAGACTGGGGTAGCCAGGAATCAAACCACCAACCTTCCGATTAGTAGACGACCGGCTCTACCTTCTGAGCCACAGCCGCCCCAAATATTCACAGAAAGGTGTTTTACTACAGTAGAAAACTGTAAAAATATGAAAATTGAACTATATTTATTATCTCAAGTTTTTCTGTCAAAAACCGTATGAAAATTTCCAGAAGAAAAAATGTTTAAGGTTTTTGCACCACAGCTCCATAGAGCCCCATTCCTTCTGAACGAGCTCAAGAGCGCCTCCTATGGAACAGGAAGATGATCTCCAGAAATTCACGCCATGAAGGTGTTTTATGGGAAAAATTGGACATTAGTGTTGGTTTATTATAATAAAACAAGGGCTTTTTGTCTAGAAGCAGGTTTAAATAATTATTTCAGACGTTCTTTCACACTATTGAGGACTATCTCAAATGAGCGCCCCCTGCTGAACCCCGGGCTGAACTGCAGCTAACTGGAGGTGGAGTGGCTCTCCTAGAGCTGAGGGACTCCTGAGGTGTTGACAGTGAAGCAGGTTGTCAGGCTGATTGCAGTGAAATGAAACCCGCCTCAGAGCTCAGACTGCAGAGCCTGCAGGAAGAGAAACTGCAGCGCTCGCAGGTTATTTCTGATTTGATGATGGTAACAGAAACTTCTTGGCGTCACCATCTGGAACCATCTCCTGCCTGCCTTCTTCGCTCCTTTCCTTTTACCCTTCTTTCTCTCTTGCAGTTATTCGTTGTCCATCTGTCTCTTTAAGTTTATCTCTGACTTTTTCCTGTATGTCTCCAGCGTTCACCTTCTTCGACCCAAACGACCCGGCCTGCTTGGAGATCCTCATGGATCCTCGCACCACGGTTCCCGAGCTGTTCGCCATCGTGCGTCAGTGGGTTCCCCAGGTGCAGCACAAGATCGATATCATCGGCAACGAGGTGAGAACACCGAAATAAAGTAAATAAATAAATAAAAATGAAGCCAACGCTGCCAAAAACTGCAGTTCCTCTAATGCCCACTAGAGGCTCCAGCAGTGAGTCAGTCCCCATAGACTCCCATGTTAAAATGTCCAACTTTACAGCAGAAATAAACATGTTTACAGCCTGATACAAAAAACTGTTTTGGTCCCTAGTTTCCTGCTTCATAACAACTGTAGTTTTTATAATTCATCCATTTGGATTGTGTTAAAGCTTAAACTGAGGGGGCGTGGCCTCTGTGGCTGCAGCTTTTCTTCAACCAACGGCACGTCTATCCAGCCTGACCCAGCTCTGTGTGTGTGTGTGTGTGTGTGTGTGTGTGTGTGTGTATGTGTGTGTGTGTGTGTGTGTGTGTGTGTGTGTGTCATTGGCCTGGAGCCAGAAATTGACTGAGTTGT
>VUQI01059695.1:0-13261 GCA_015106735.1 Paratilapia polleni
CAGCGCACCCTCACTAGACGTTTAGGTGCGCCAGGCCTATACAGCATCCTCCCCTGCCACCTGATCCAACTCACCACCAGGTGGTGATCAGTTGACAGCTCAGCTCGTCTCTTCACCCGAGTGTCCAGAACATACAGCCTCAGATCAGATGATATGATTACAAAATCGATCATCGACCTACAATCTAGGGTGTCTTGGTGCCACGTGCACTTATGGACACCCTTATGTTTGAACATGGTGTTCGTTATTGACAAGCTGTGATTTGCACAGAAGTCCAACAACAGAACACCACTCGGTTTCAGATCGGGGAGGCCGTTCCTCCCAATCATGCCCCTCCAGGTCTCACTGTCATTGCCCACATGAGCGTTGAAGTCCCCCAGAAGGACGACGGAGTCACCAGATGGAGCACCCTCCAGCACCCCACCCAACGACTCCAAGAAGGCTGGGTACTCTGAGCTGTCGTTTGGTGCAAAAGCACAAACGACAGTCAGTACCCGTTCCCTGACCCGGAGGCGCAGGGAAACAACGCTCTCGTCCACTGGGAAGAACCCCAACATGCAGGCAGCAACGCAGCGGGATATAAGGATACCCATCCCCGCCCGCCGCCTCTCACCAAGGGCAACTCCAGACTGGAACAGAGTCCATCCCCTCTCCAGGAGACTGGTTCCAGTGCCCAAGCTGTACGTTGAGGTGAGCCAGACTATATCTAGCTGGTATCTCTCAACCTCACGCACTAGCTCGGGCTCCTTCCCCACCAGAGAGGTGACTTTCCATGTCCCAATAGCCAGCCTCGGTAGCTGGGGATCAGACTGCCAGGGCCTCCGCCCTTGACCTCCGCCCGACGCACATTGCACTTGATCCCTACAGCGCCTCCTGCGAGTGGTGGGCCTACAGGAGGGCGGGCCCATGTATTTTCTCCGGGCTGCGCCCAGCCGGGCCCCATGGGCTAAGGTTCGGCCACCAGGCGCTCCCTCCCCAGGCCTGGCTCCAGGGTGGGGCCCCAGTAACCCTGTCCCGGGCGGGGTGAACTGGTCCCTTTATTTTTTCTTTTTCATAGGGGTTGTTAGAGTCAATCTTCGTCTGGCCCCTCACCCAGGACCAATTTGCCATGGGAGACCCTACCAGGGGCAAAAGCCCCAGACAACATAGCCCCTGGGATCACTGGAACACACAAACCCCTCCATCAGGGTAAGGTGGCGATTCGCAGAAGTCTTGTTTTGCATCCAGCAAAATATGTTCTTGTCTTTCCCTTTGTCCGATCATCTGTTTGCAGTTGTTTTCTCCTAGTGTTCCCTGTGCTTCTCTTGCTCCTGTCCTTTTGGGACTTGGTGTATCTTTGATTTTTTTGCCTCAGTCATTACGGTCATGAAATGGAGTATAGAAAAGAAGTGAACCCAGAAGCAGACTCTGAACCAAACCAAAACCAACAAACAGGGAGCAGGGGAGTCTACAACCTTAGGCAGGTAGTACAACAGGCCAAGGTCTGGGGAGCAGAAGAGCCCAAAGGGCAGGGAAGACAGTTCAGGGGGTTGGGCTGGAGGCAGGGCAGAGGAAAGGGTGTTTCTAGAGGTCAAGACCTGCTGAGGATGTTTCTCACTCCCTCACTTCCTATCATCTCAAGAAAATCCTGTTATCTATCTATGTATAATGATCATTTTAATTATACACAAAATATAAGTAGCATTTTCTAGACCTATGTGGGACATATGTTTGTGTATGTTATCCTTGTCTGTTCCGCCTCTTCTGTGGTGTCACTTTTGTGTGTCTATGTACCTCTAAGCCCCTGGAGGCACCTCCATACAGCCCATGGTTTTGTGTGTGTGAAAATCGTAATCACCACAGCGTCCTCAGCCCCTTCACACACACACACACACACACACACACACACACACACACACACACACACACTGTGTATCGGTGTTCAGTCAGGAAAAGGTCTCTCAGTCGTGCTCTGTGAGTGGCCTCTGCTCAAACAGATCAATAGACACTGGCACGTCCCTCCACAAACCAAGAGAAAACAATTAAAAGCCATCGATCCTGTGCCAGGCTCCTCCATGAATATGCATGTGTCCTTGACCTTCCCTTGGAAAGTAGAAGAGAGAGAGATAGACAGACAGGTATAGGAAATCTCTCTCTCTCTCTTTTGTATTTCAGTCATAATGCTATTATGGCTGTGGCAGTATTTTTTTTTTTTAGCCTTGTGTTTTTCTTTTCTACTTTTCTTGAGCTTACATCAAGCAAATTATCTCTAAAGAGCTTGTTGCTCTTTTAGAAGCCAGTTTTAGGCGCAGTTTGCTCTTTTCTGAGCTGTGTCAAGACCAGAGATCAAGTGGTCCCACAACAACTGTCCCCTCCAGCTCTCCCGCTGCCTGCCTCTTTTCTAATTACAGATGTGTGACATGCACATGGGGACGTCTCCATGTTAGCACATCACCGTGCCTGTCCTGACACATCCTGTGGTCACAACAGCAGAGGCTGCAGGGGACAGCCCTGCCCTGTCCCCCGTCACTGGGGATTAGCATTAGCATGCTAACAGGACCCCCAGGGGAGCACCATGCTAAGGGTCATGCTGACAACTGTCAACAGCCTGCTTTTAATTAGCTGAGCCTGGTCATCAAGAAGTGTTGGTAAGGCTAATTCTACATTCAAATTTCTCTTCACTAAGAACATATTGTGCACAGTTTCATACCCAGATAACATTTTTGGGTTTTCTTTGGTTGTAACTGGAAAGATGTAAGCACAACTGGTGCTGCAATTCAGTATAACAATACAACTGTTTCTCCCTGTATGTCCTCTAATCCATCATTCATCATCAATTCCCATTCCTTCCTGACCCAGCCACCTTTGCGTTTGCTCTAATATTGAACGTCAAGAGCCAACCGTGTGAGTGCTGACATATCACACTGGCTGACTCCAAACCTGACAGTATCAAGTCGACGTTGTCATAGGCCTGGAGACGAGAAGCAGTGTGTGAGAGGTAGAGTGTATCGTCAATCAGACAGTGCATTATCCAGCTGTTCTGTGGCTGTCTACCTTTTTCTGTGGTGGGGTAATGGGAGTGTCACACAATAGCAGACAGTTGGAGTCTCACTATTCAGCTGAGAGGCCACATCCATATACACTGCTTTCTAACTGACTGCCAATGCTGCCGAGGCTGTCCTGTCTGCCCCACAATGACTGTCAGTGGCAACCCTGCCTGCTGGCTGGCGTGACTGTCAGCGATTGGTCACAAAGCATTTACCTGCTGACAGAATTGCAATTAGTCCAGGGAATGCTGTTACTGGGAGAAAGAAAAAGAGAGACAGAGGGAAGCGGGGAGGGGGGCAGGTATAGGAAAAGTGGTAGGGAAAGGACACATGGATGGAGAGTGAGAGGTGGGTAGATAAAGAGGAGAGAAGGTGTATTTGGGGGTGATGGGGAGGGTTAGAAGAGATGTAGAGACAGCAGCAATGGAGAGTGAGAGGTGAGTAGATAGAGGAAGGTATAAGAGGAATGTGAGGCATTTGATCTCTGTAGCATCCCCCGTTGTGTATGTGCTGGAGATTGGCTCGCAGCATCACGGGAGTGTGTCTGTCTGTCAGTGGCCCGGTTCAACACACATTTACTTAGTGGCACAATCCTAATGAATCTCCCCAGTCACCTCGTCACCCCCTCAGAGTCAATGCAGATGACCTTTTGAAATAAATAGGCTGTGCTTTGCATGGAAGAGTGAAATAAAGGTATTTTACCCGCTATATCTGTTGTTGTGAATCTTAACATATTTGCTTGGCACAAAGATTTGCACTGGAGGAAACTGTGGTAGCCAGTACTTGGGAGTCACATGACAGCATAACACACTGCAGCCTCACACAAAGCCAGAGCTGAGCTGCCTTCTTTCAAACTCTGAAACTCATCACCACCCACTAATGACCTCCCTCTCTTTCTCTGCAAGCATGTAACACTCTCTTGCTTTGCACTCCACATCTCTCTCCATCCAACACAGTCTTTGTGTATGTGCTTTCTGCCTGATAAGAGAGTGGCAGGGGCTCCTCCCTGGCCCCTAAGGGACAGACGGAGCGTGACCGAAACTGTAGTCCCAAACCAAACACGAGTGGAAATTGGTCTATGGGCCAGGATCAATAGTGAATTAGCCAGTAGGCTGCTTCTATGGAGGGCAGCTCAGCTCTGATCTGATGATCCATAGTAAAAGGCCGTGTGGGGAGAAATGAGACAAGTGCAGAGGCAAAGACTTTGGGTCTAGTGCTGACCAACTCATACTGAAGTTTCTCCTCAAGAAATGTATGTAGAGCTACATGACTGTCCTTCAAGAACAGTTTATCAAAACCTTTTCTCTATAGTTACATTCAAGAGATAAAGGTCTCTAACAGCCTTAAAAATTATGACTTGTTTCCCATGGGAGCAAAGGAGGAATGGATTGATGTAATTGTAGAGCCACTGGGTTCAACTAAGAAGGAGGTTGGGGTAAATGGGTGGGTCAACAAAATATACTAAGGCCTTTTTCTCATTTCTTACTTAGGTAACTTCCTTGTCTCAACTAAACAGAGTATTTCCTGTAGTAAGAATGTTGGAGAAAACACAACTTTGGACCATGTCACAACCTAATTCTCCCAACATTTTCTGGAGTTTATGTGTGGAAAATGTCTCTAAATTAAAGACATAACAATCAAAGTCAACAGTGCAGACGCTGAGATATCCTACCTCTCAGTCCCTTGCGTGGGACAACCATCAATAATATGTGAGCTAAAAAAGTTTTTTGATCATCAGGGGTTAACTATTTAGGTCTTGGTAGAACTTTTTTAGAACCTTGAAAGACAGAATAAACCAGTTTTACCACACTAAAGTGCTTTTACAGCTGTTGTGGCTCAGGTGATACTGCAGGTTGCTCATGTGTGACACTCCCATTACCCAATCAGAGGGTTGGCGGTTGGATCCCCAGCCCACTTCCACATGCCAAAGTGTCCTTGGGCAAGATGCAGAACCCCAAGTTGCTTCCAATAGCTGGGCAATAAATTGCGTGTGTGTGTGTGTGTGTGTGTGAACAAATGATTGAGAAACACTGTAAAGTGCTTTGTGGTACTTGAAAAGTTTTTAGATGCTATATAAAGCATAGACAACTTACAGTATTACACACTAAAGTAAATTATGCATTGTCTGTGTTAAAAAAAAAAAGAACGAATAAGATCCTCCAGGTGCAGATGCTGTCTCTGGAGGTTTTCTGAGGCCACGGTCATTTCATGTTGTGCTTGCTCTCTGAGGTGCAGGTGTTAGTGCTCCAACCTTACTGTTCTTCACTGCATGCCCTGATCCCAAAGGTGGGTGTGTTTGTGTGTGAGCTTATGTGGACGTGTGTCTGTCTGGTGATTAATGAGCAGCAGAGCCTGATGGATTGTCCTGATCACAGAAGGGACACCATGTTGAGGAGACACAAAGGAGTGACACAAAGTGCGTACAGGCTGCTCTGCAACACTAAGACACATGGAAATGTATGCATACAAGCACTCATGCATGCACGCGCACACACTTATCAACCTCCTGCACTTGGTCCAGACAGATGTGACGAGGAGGGAGCCCTCTCAAGGGTTGCAGCCAAGCATTGTAAACAATGTAATATTAACAATCCAAGCAGGGCATTGATATGTGACAGGCATGCTTTGGAGAAGTTGATGGTGCAAAAGCAAACCAAGGTGATGCAGGGTGGACTGAAGATAGGCAGCTTTTATAGCTTGCAGGTGAACTATGTACATCAGCTAGTGTCCCTTCCATGTCACTGCATACTGAGGTTGGCCAGGATAGTCTTTTAGACAGTGGGAAAAGTTAACAGAGATGAATATATGACCTGAGTGAGAAAACACCCTCCTGACCTCATCTCTCTCTTGGTGGTTAAATTGTGATGCAGTCATAAGATGAGAGATGACTTCATGTAAAACACAGGTAAAAAAAAAAAAAAAAAATGCATACGAACCCTCATGCAAACAAAATCAAGTTGGCTTCTTCCCTCAGGCCTCAGCAATAAACTCATGTAACAATGCACCTTATTTGCCTCTCTGTATTGCATGTTTCTGTCTTTAGTGAACTGGGTTATTATGATCTGAATCCACTTTGCAATGCTTACCGTTTGACTGAGTTCTTAAGGTGATTTACATCGATAAAGTAGGGCTTTCTTGAATCCAATGAATCGCATTTGGAATATCCCATTTTGCAGCACAAACACATGCAAAGGTGTGGATGCATACACACACACATATACGTGGTCTCCCCCAAGCAGTCTGATAAGGTTGCCTTATCAGAAAAGAAAAGGGAGGGAGGAGGGAAGGGGGGTTGCTGTGTGATAATGGCTTTCACCAAATCCCTCCTCTGTCACAGATTAAAATGCCTGCTTGGAGAGCATTAGCAATCTTTCTTTTCATCTGTCTCCTCATTTTTTTTCTCTTTCGGCTAGTGCCATCGGATTTCTGGGCCAATCTATTGTCACAGGCCTGCCGCACATACAAGGAGAAGTCAACCTCAATCTGATAGGCCATTGTCTTATTCTCCCCATCGCTGATTCCTGCTCATGGTATTGATCGCAAAGCTGTCCCCCTCACATCTCATCACATCTCTCAGAGTGAGGGAGTGTGTTTGCGCCCGTGTCAGTCAGCCTGATGGAAGATGTGGTCAGTGTCTTTGTGGAACACTCTTTCCACTAGAGGAAAATGCCCAAATTAGAACTTTTTTTTTTTTTGGTAATTACATGGATCTATATTAGGTCACATACTGGAACTATGCAGAATTAAACCCAGTGGACTCCCACCTAATCTGGTCACTCCAGGTATCATGAGATCACAGGAGTGCAGAGAAGAAGCCACTCACAAACTGTGACACTGCTTAGCCACCTTCACAGCAAGCCCCTCCCTTCGCCTCCTCCTCTACCATGCCTCACAGGCCCGTCTGTCACCCCTCTATAATTATGAGGAGTGAGAGTAATGTGTTGCAGTATGAATAGGATTGTCGGCCTGATTGTGATGTATAGGCTTTCATTACCATGTCCAGGCCTGTGCCCTTCGCCATGTAGGAAATCCTATTTAGGCCCTAATTTGGGAGCCTCCCCGACCGTCCCGCCTGATAGCAATCACACACAGTAATTGTGTGCTGGGGCAACTGACATGAGCGGAGGCAGACATGGAGAGAGGGAAAGAAAGAAGGAATGGAGGAGAAGGAGGAGGAGGTAGGAAGTCCTGACAGTGATATATCTGCATAGTTTGGTACATTATTCAAGTCATCCTCTGCAGAATATGTATGTTTATTGTATATCTCTACTTATTTTAAGGTGGTTTGTTAGCATGAGAATGGAACACTTGCAGTAAACCTGGGCATATTAATTTATAGGATTTGTTGGGATTTTAGAATGGACACTTGGAGGACTTCCCACTTTCCTCTCACACTCTGCTTCAACAATACCACATAGCTAATTGGGAGGAGAGATCATGCTAACTCGATAATTATGATTTATGAGACAATCTCCAATGGATATCGTGCATTCTCCCCTGATTTGATGACAACATGTAACCAGCCCTCTAGCAATCAATATTTGTACATTTTCCATGTCTAACTTGTTAACTTTTTTAATATTTCATTAGTTCCTTTTTAGAGAGGAGTGATTCTCTGCACCAACATTTATGCAGATCTGACTCCACTTATAGGCTTGTAGATAATGAATGTCTAATTGACTCATTTAAATACTGTTTGCCTGCAGGAGGGCCTTTGCATTAAATGTTTGATTGCCCTCATATTAACTGTCATTAATCCCCTCTGCTCTTAATAAGGACTTTATGAGGCTTTCTTAAAACTTCTCATCTACCTCACCAATCCCTTTGCATAATTAAGTAGAATATTCAAAAATATGGAAATGAAGGAGCTCTCAGGATTTGACTAATGGTCTTTGTGCCACAGAATTCTAATTATAGGCAAACCGCTGCATTTCCTTTTCTGCACACGGCCATGGTTCATTAGCTTGGGTCAACATGGGTCGATGCAGTTAGTTTCTCTGTTTAATGTCAAATTTGAGCCCACTTTTCACACCACGCTCAGCATTTGATCAAACTGATAGAAGTTCCTGTACCTGTTGTGTTTGCTGACATGAGGGGTGGCGCGTTCAGGCGCTGCGGTGTCCTTTAAAGGAAGATGTACGGCACACAGCGAACTTTTGACAGCCATTACAAACTGTCACTGTGCCAGAGTGGGTGAGAGACACAAACTTGTCTGTGTTTATAGCTTAACTGATCCTCTTATTCCTGCTACTCCTCCAGTCTCTCTGCTCTGCCCTAATCTCTCCGGGGGTCTTACTGGCACAGGATGACAAATGGGAAGGAGAGGCCAGCCAAGCGTGGGCTGTGTGGAGAGGCTCAGGCCGGGGGTCTCACTAAGCCCCCTCAGCTCCGCCCTGGATCATCTCTGACATGGCCTGCACTAACCCCAAGGATGGAAAGGCCACACACATCACACATAAAGTGAGGTATCTGTACAGGACGTGCAGTCACACATACATATTGTGTAGCCGTACACACAGAGCAACACAAGAAGAGATAAACTTCTGATCAGTACACTGCACCGGATTGATTTGTCTCATAGACACCTTGAGCTGCTGCTGATACCTTGAATCACATGTACACACATACATACACCTACAGCCTCTCACACTTCTCAGTTGCTCCAACAATCCACGCCAGGTTTACGGATGTCAGCTCAGAACTGGTGTCACCAGATAAAACCCCGCCAGCTCTATTTTAGTATACACGGTCCATCTCAATAAGAGCATGTACTAAATGACTGCAATGTAATGAGTGGCTGTGTGGCTGTACTCAAAGCTGTGACACTGACAGCGCATGAGAATATAATGCATTGAAGCCTCGTCTTCCCCCCCTCTCTCGCTCGCTCCATGCTCTTCTGCGCCCCACTGCCTCTCAGCCACGGGATCAGCTGCAGGCGCTAATGAAACGTCAGTCAGGTAATTGAGGCGCTGGTGGTGGCGGGCCAGCCAGGCAAGGAGGCTAGGAATCCTGTGTGGGTGATGACACTGGGACGTTAGCACCTACAGTATCCCACCAACCCCCTATGGAGCATCACAGGAACGGCTCCAGCACCCAGCAAGGTGGAAATAAATTGTGTTTATGCTGACATTTCCGCATGTCTTTCTGTTTGTGTTGCAGAGAATTTTGAGCAGTGAACACTAAGGTGTGTACTGGTAAATTGTGTCAACTCCAATAGAAATTGTTAACCAGCAAAGCAAAAACTCTTGTTGTTCAGGAGGATGTTCTACTAGCAGCCATAGCAAGGGAGTCATAGGTTAAAATCGTTTGTTATTGCACCCCAGAGTGATGTTACCATGCCTGCCATCCACTGACCTGCTCAGCACCCCAGTGAGTTATGGGTAATGTTTAATTCCCCCACCGTGACAGCTGTGGATCCACATGGCAAATTGGATTTTTTTTTCTTTGTTAGAATTGTGCTTGTGCAGGTAAAGAGAGGGAGAAAGGCATTCGCTGTGCTGCTTTGTCAAGGTAACTCTGTCACATATTGTTCAGAGTCTTCTCTATCTCTCACTGACAAATCAAATCAAACTGGTTTGTTTCTGGAGGCTGATAGAAGAACAGAGTGAAGCTGATCTGTCCAACCTGGCCTTGTTTATAGTCAGCATGCAATCACAGCACACTGTCCTGAATGGACCACAATCTCCCAAGCCTGCTGTATGTCCTTCTCTTCATTATATGCACCATGAATGACCAAACTGAGTTCAGTAAAATCATACACACTAAAGATATAGACACATGTTTTATAAACAGTATTATGCAATTCTAAATCCATTTTTACTGGTATCTACCTGTTGTCCATCTCTTCCACTCCTGAAAAGGTAACGTAGAAAGATTTCACTTGTGGATCACATGACAATGTACAAAGAAAAGGTGTCAGAGCTTAAATGCGCTGTTAACTTTACTGTTTTGAGAGTGAATAATAATGGTGACATTTGTCATGTGGTCCTAAAAACAGTCCAAATAACTGCTAACGTTTCTCTGTATTGGCTGAATGCTGCTTACACTTGAAACAACAACAAAAAATTCATAAGGTGCCCCAAGTGAGGAAAAAAAACTGTATTACTGGCATTATTGCGTTATTCTTTGAGAATTTTTATTTCAGCTACATTAAGTGTCAGTCTAACAAAAACACTATCAAGTGTTTTACAAGTACAAGAGTTATTACTCCAGTTTTGTACAAGCAAAGAACTAAAAGCTGTAAAATAAATAAATAATAAAAACACTATCACTACACACATGCAGAGGTAATATTCCTCAAAACTATCTACTGTTATCAGGCCTGTCTAACTTTTATGTTTCTTTCCGATTAGAACAAGAAGGATCAAGCTTTTCACTTAAATTCATCCAAGTAAAGTCCAATTCGTGATTGGTCCCTGCGAAAAAGATTTAGGAAGAAGACAACTGGCTCCCAAATAATTGGGTTCCACCCTGAGCTGTGTACTAACGCGGCACTTGTGTATATAATTGAATTGAATTTGTCTACCTCGTACGCTCTGATGCCAAAACACGTAAGAGGATTTCTGTTGTGATGCGAGCCAAAAACAGGGCAAACGTTAAGTACTTTGTATTTGTTGACTGAAGTCTGTGATGTTCTCACATTTATTGGATTTTGGGACAAACGCAGCTAAAGTTTTTACTGCTATAGCACAACCTCTTTTAAATTTGTGTTTATATTATCACAAGGAAAGCTCTACTCTAGAACTGACATTTTCGAGTCCATCAGTACCCAGCCCTATTCTTTTAATTTCAAGGTAGGACACGTTGAAAGACAACAACATCTAACTCAAGATGTTCCCAAGAGCATCACAGTGCCGGGGAACAGGAAGTCCAGATTTAGTCCCACTCCCTGCTCTACTCCACTCTTTCTTTTGCCTCCCCAGGGCTTTAATGTGGAGAGTGGACAGTGGGGTTAATGCCTAGCTGTAAGCACTGCTTAGCACCAGTGATTGGGTTTGTGTTGTAGCAGGCCTTCCCCCACCAGCAAAAAAATCCAGTGGAAATGACTTCTACTGTCCAGCCCTGTGGGCACTTTATTTTCCAACCAGCGGTTTCAACTCCCCTCCTCTTTGTTGCAGCTCAGTGTCCCAGAGGGCACAGGTGAATTTGATATGGAACAATGATTAAAAGTTTTCTCCCTCAAGGTGACCTAAATAGTGGAGAAGGTGAAAGTGAGAAACATGAGTGAGGGGCATGGAGGTGAAAGTCTGGTTTGGACATTTGTTAATGGTGTATATAAGTGCCAAATGCTGAATTCAGGGACCTTATTCAGACCTTGTCCTCACACTGCTAATGTACAAATCCTGTATCTTTACACTGTATTTATCAGTGATTGCATGTGACATGATGGGTATAAAGCACTGTGCCACAGAAAAGAGGCATCAACAATCTAATCATTGTCACATCAGCGATTACCTCAAGGCGTGATGTATTTGAACAGTCTTCTATCACGTCTGCTATTACCTGCCTCTTCCTGCCACATATGTCTCTCAGTACACGTCCCCTTTCTTAACTGTGTGTTCAATCACCACCACCACCTTCGCCTGCTGGTGGAGCCGAGCGACCCTTCGACAGTGACGTATGTCGGCGATTAGCCTGGATACAGTTCAATTATGATAAAAAGCCAACACACCTCTTAGGCCGTGATTAAAGCCTCAGCCTGGCCTTGATAAAGAGATCCCATCTCAGTGCCATCACAACCACATTATAAGACACTCTCCAGTGGGGTTCTGCCTCATGCTTTTCACATCAGTGTTGCAGAACGTATACTGTAGCCCGGATGGAGTCCACGGCGGACGGAGTTAGATGGGGGCTGTTGGGGGTCTTTATCATTCACACATGACTGATGATGCCTCACTGGCCACCTAGTTTCAATTTAGAATAGTATTTATTAATAACCTCCACGTTCTCAACGCCTATCTTACGTGATACCTGCCATATAACTTAAGATTGCCTTAGATATTGAGAGATAGAGAGAGGCCCAAGTTTTGATAAATGGAAGAGCAGTGATGAAAAGAAGATATCAGAGGAGCATGAAAGGAGAGAGAGAAGAGAGCAGAGCATTAATCCAACAGCAGGCTGGTAGAGAAGGAGTGAGAATGTAAGACAGAGAAGAAGGGGGGGGGAGGGAGAGAGAGAGGAGGAGGCAAAAGAAAGATAGCCTTTCGGCTGTGTTCTGTCAAGGGAGAAATTACACATTTACGGAGGTTTTTTCAAGCAACAACGGGCTCCATAGATCAAACCACTGGATTTATGAGCCAATTTTCAACATGAAATATAGACACACAGAATCCATTTTACCCATGTTTACTTTCCTTCTCTCACTCTTCTCTCTCTCAATCAAACGGGCTGCAGTTTGTGAATGGTTTTATTCCCAAAACCTTAGCAATGCTATTTAAATTTGTAAATAAATATCTGCTCAAATGCAGTGTTTTGATCATTTTAAGCAGATATATTATTGATTTTATTTATTTTTTTTACCTCTGACAGTTAAGACGGGTTTGTGAAGTTGGAAAGGATCAAAAATGGGAAATGATGGAATGCTTTCTTTCTTTTTTCCAAAAACAATGTATGTAACCACTGAATAGCTTTCTGTAACAGGAGATGTGTTTATGAAAAAAAATAGCCCAACAGGCAGACATCTGTAGTCATTTGGGGTTTGTATGCAGACTGCAGAACCTCATATAGCCAATCTTTTAAAAAGTATACAGCTATAAAGGTTATGTACACCCATGTACACCCAGATCAAAGTGCCCCACTCTTCTGGGCAAACGTATTCAAAATTTGCATAGAAATTAATGTCTAAGTGGGCTAAACGACATAATTGACACGCAATTAGCAATATTATGAGGAAGAAACCTAATGAAGTTTCAGTGGCTATGCCAACCTAAGAATGATCACTGCTTAATTATCATATTAATGAAGTCATTAGTTGTCACTTAACTTAAATGACAGGTAAGGTAAGAATGTCGTGATCCTACAATTTCCCCAACAAATGTGTATTCAACACCGATTACCCCCGAGTCAAGGTCTCAGAAATCTGTGAAAGAGTGACAGTGACTTGACACATGAAAGGAACTACCATGGTATAAACATGCATACCCCACTGTAAGGAAAAAAAACTGACATTTATTGAACCATTGACTAAAGCCTCTTCAAGGTCACCTGAGAACAAACAATACAAATCAGCCCCACCA
>VUQI01059701.1:0-12453 GCA_015106735.1 Paratilapia polleni
GGGTAACGAGGGGAATAGGGAACAGCTGGGTGGAATAGGTGAAACAAATCAGGGGTGACGAAACAAGGGAAGCAAAACTGAATACAAGGCACAGAGAACAACAGTTACCAAAATAAAACAGGAAGTAATACACAACAGAGAGAAGCCATAACCTGACACAGGGAGGACAGAGGGAGGAGAACACAGAGATAAAGACGAGACAGAAGGAGGGACAGAATGGGAACACAAAGGGAACTAACTAAAGGGTAACTTCAACTATAAGAGCAACTAGAACAGAACAGAAGACTTAACAAGAGAGAAAATAAACCATCAGAAGATAAACAAGATTTCCAAACTCCAAGATATGAAGGACTAGAAATAAACACAAGCGTCACAATGAATATAACTAGTTCCCACCCATATACAAAAGAAACCAGGAACAGAACAAAAAATATAATTCGATCTCAAAACCAAAAGGGAATAATAACTTCACAAAACCATGACAAGTTCACTTGTAACAGGACAACTCAACCTGTCCACAGGACACGTTTATAACCCACTTTTATTTGTAAGTTGCTTTTAGGTATGCCTAATGCTGAAATTTAAAAATGAACGAAACTTAAAATAAAATTGAAACTTAAATGGGAAAGTAAATAAATAGGGCAAAGAAGCTAATGAACACAGAGCCGGGCGCCGGAATGATGCGCAGAGTGAGACATCTCTCTGTCTCCTCTGCTCGCCTCGTCCTTTTATTCAAATATAAGACTGGAAAACGTAATTTCTACCCAATGTGCGCGCTCTGGTGTGACATAATGGAACGTGCATGCCTAGAAAAGCTCGGGGCGGTGCGCGCAGGCGTGTATTCAGATCCTGTTGGAGAGGAGAAGGGTGGCACAGGGCTCGGTGAAGTGTTAAAGTATTCATTTAAGAGCAGATAAATCCCAGCGCGGTTTGTTTCTGTGAGGTTATGGGCAGGACACTGTTTTGAGGGAGTGTCAAGCAGCGCGACTTATCATTTTACCCACGGAAATAATGATGAAGAAGGATATTAACTTGAGCTTGGCGGACGACGCAGACCTCAAACCGCATCTCCGCGACGCTGAGAGCATCCTCAGCTCCCCGGACCTGGGGCTGCTCAAACTGGCCTCTCCGGAGCTTGAGAGGCTAATCATCCAGTCCAACGGAATGGTCACCACGACGCCAACCAGCTCCCAGTTTCTCTACCCGAAGACGGTGACGGACGAGCAGGAGTTCGCCGAGGGCTTCGTGAAGGCGCTGGAGGATTTACACAAGCAGAACCAGCTGAACGGAGCCGGGCAGCCGAGCAGCAGCCTGGATCTGGGGGCTAACATCGCCCCGGTCACCGTACAGCCGGATCTCCCGGTGTACACGAACTTGAACAGTTACGGCAGTGGGCCGCTGGGAACCACTGTCAACTACAGCACGGACACAGTCCCTTTCCCGCCTCCTCCGTCACATCATCTGGGGGCAGCCCCGCCGCAACCAGAGCTGTCTCGGGTCCAGCCGCTGAAGGAGGAGCCTCAGACGGTCCCCGACGTTCAGAGCTTCGGCGAGAGCCCACCGCTTTCTCCAATAGACATGGACACTCAGGAGCGCATCAAAGCCGAGAGGAAGAGGCTCAGGAACCGAATTGCAGCCTCCAAGTGTCGGAGGCGCAAACTGGAGCGGATTTCCCGGCTGGAGGACAAGGTCAAAACGCTGAAAACCCAAAACACCGATCTGGCCTCGACGGCTAGCCTGCTGAGGGAGCAAGTGGCCCAGCTGAAACAGAAAGTCCTCACCCATGTCAACAGCGGTTGCCAGCTGCTGCCACACGAAGTTCAAGTGCACTAGTCGGAGGGACACACCTGCTGTTGGGCTACCGACCAGCTTATAAGCTCCATGGACTTTGTTAATGTTGGGGTTTCTGTATGTATTGTAGCCCAGATGTGCGCCGTTCCAGGCAGGGACGAATGCCAGGCCACGTAGGCCAAAACTGTACATTCATAACCGGCTGTTTTAAAATAGCTTTTATGATTGGTAAAATGTAAACACACCTGGCAGAAAATACATTAACGTGACGGACGAGACCTCAGCGCTGTTATCGGCCAGCAGCAAGACAAGCTGTGTTTGTATTCCTCGAGCATTTGTTCACACTCGCCCCCGCTTGGTGGACAGAACAAATCAATGTAATGTATTTGGTTTTTAAATACAATTAGTGTATTTATGTTGGGCCGAAATGAAGGGCATTTGCCTCTAATATATTCTATATAACTAATTCTGTTTTACCTCTTATGTATGTTTACTGGTGAACAAGGCAGCTTTAAACTGCCAGTATTTTCAATGAAATTATGCCATAGGCTTTCCTAATGGGAGAAAGAGTGGCGTACAGGTGTTTACTGACTGTTTATATACAGTCTTGAACGGGACCAATCAGAAAGACAGTCTTTCTACGGTAATATTCTGATTCAGATATCCTTAAAATGTAAGGGACTGGCTGTAAGAAAAAATGCAACCACACCCATGTTTGATATATGAGAGATGATCTACACATATATCCTATATGCTATGTATTTCTGTAGGGAATAATTTGCATGTTGTTGACAAACTCGAATGTTGCCCACAGCTGGGTTCACATGAAGAATTAATCAGTGTTTATTATCTTCAACTTTTACACTTGTGTATTTTTTTTTTTTTTACTCTATTGTGTCCTTACTTCTGTGTGTTCTTGTTTTAAATGTGAAGAGTGTAATCTTTCTGTTGCGCTGACTGTTGCTATCACCTCTAGCCTACAGTTATTCAGCTTTATGCGGTTGTGTTTTGAAATAAATGCTGCTGGGCAATAAACACTGTTTTCTCCATATTTTAGTCAGTCTCATTTATTTTTATTTATTTATTTATTTTTACCTGCACGTTGATGAAGTCAGTGTATGCCACAGGAAAAGGGTGTTGGAGATGAATGTATGGTTTAGGCCCACAGGTGAGACTGTGTTCAGTTTCATGAAGGGCAGTTACATTGTAAGTTACATTGCAGCGCCAATACAAAACTGAGATTAGAAGTGATCACAACTCAGCACAATGACTGTGAAGATACTTATTAGTTTTTCTTGACCACTTCATGGAAATTACCTTTTTGGAAGCGCAGTTATAGGTTGCTCCTCACAGTTGGTGAAGTCAGTATTGCAGTAACATTTTTGCCAGGGTAATTTCTGCTCTTGTGTAGCCTTCAGTATCAAAGCAACACAATGGTGTCTTTCTCCCTCTGCTGGTTACTTGTGAAATTACCAACGCAATAATGGGTTAGAGAGCACGTTAGCAAATATGTGTCTGAGCCTCGTGACCGTGGAAGAGACTCCTGGTCGTCCGGAGAAGGATGAGTTTATGAGAACATCACATAGTGTGAAGATGAATGGATACTATATGTGGCATTTATTTGGATGTTATTCATTCCAGAGCTGAGCAGAATTTAAGTACTCTAACTGTGTATGCATTATATATGTAGTATATACACTCACTGGTCACTTTGTTAGGTACAGCTGTTCAACTGCTCATTAACACCAATATCTTATCAGCCTATCACATGGCAGCAACTCAATGCATTTAGGCATGTGGACATGGTTAAGACAACCTGCTGAAGTTCAAACTGAGCATCAGAATGGGGAAGAAAGGTGATTTAAGTGACTTTGAACGTGGTGTGGTTGTTACCAGACAGGCTGTTCTGAGTATTTCAGAAACTGCTGATCTACTGGGATTTTCCCACACAACCATCTCTAATGCTTACAGAAAATCATCTGCCTTGTTGATGTCAGAGGTCAGAGGAGAATGGCTAGACTGCTTCAAGCTGATAGGAAGGCAACAGTAACTCAAATAACCACTCATTACAACCAAGGTTGAAGCAGATGGGCTACAACAGCAGAAGACCACACCGGGTGCCACTCCTGTCAGCTAAGAACAGGACACTGAGGCTACAATTCACATGGGTTCACCAAATGTGGACAGCAGAAGACTGGAAAAATGCCCCAATTTCTGTTGCAGCATTACATGGTACGATCAGAATTTGGCGTAAACAAAAAGGTTCAAAGGTTCAGGCTGGTGCTGCAGTGGTGTAGGGGATATTTTCTTGGCACACTTTGGGCCCCTTAGTACCAACTGAAGATCGTTTAAACGCCACAGCCTACCTGAGTATTGTTGCTGACAATGTCCATCCCTTTATGACTTTATCTGCAGCAACTGTGTGAAGCCAATATGGACCAAAATCTCTGAGGAATGTTTCCATCACCTTGCTGAATCTGTGACACAGAGAATTAAGGCAGTTCTGAAAGCAAAAAAGGGGGTCCCACCTGGTACTGGCAAGGTGTACTTAATAAATTGTTTGGTGAAAGACTTTTATTGCTCTATAACAATGATTTTAAAACTTTTTTCTTTAACTATATGGTACAGTACAATATATGGGTTTTTAAATCCCCAAGCAGGATGACATTTTGATTATTTTCCACAATTTGATTCTTGCTGCTGAGACTTTCTTCAATTTTTTTTAGTAAGAAGTGAAACAGTGACATCCTGAGGCTGCTGTGGCTAGTAGCAGGCAGACATTTGCCACCAAAATGGCAATTTTATACTAAACCGTGGTGACTCTAGCATGTATCATTCATAATACCAAAATATTCGATTATTTTTAAATGCATCTCAATGTTAACTTCAGGTTAATAATCTACTCTTCGGTCACCGGATGCTGAAGAAGTAGCATCTCACCCTGAGGGCACTAACACGTCAAAAACCACAGTGAGCTGACTGTTAGTAACTTTTTTTTTTTTTTTATTGTTTTACCACAAAGTACAGATAAAAACATCCACAGCATATTCTCTCACTTTAATGGCCCAAACTGAGGAGGATTTGAAGAGGCAGTGATACAAGACCAAATCAAGTCACATGTTTTTCTGCGTGCTAGTAGAAAGTCTACAGTCGGCAACCTCTACCAAGCTTGATGGCGTTTGTTTTTGTGTACATACTGTAGTGTGTATTGCTTCGTAGCTGAGTGACACATTCATTCACAAGCAGGCCTAGAAATGAATGCAGATACAGTACAACATGGCTCTTTTGGGGTTTTCAGGTTTTTCAGGTCTTTTTTCCTCTTTTTATTCCTTTTTTTTTTTGTTTGGTTTTTTTTTTGATGCAAGCCTGAGTCAATACAACACAATCCACACATATGACTCAAAGGTACAGTATTTACAGATTGGGGTTATATGGAGAGGAAGACATCAAGACAAAGTTTGGATTTTACCAGAAAGGAAACAGTCACAACCAGTAAGAAGTAAAATGTATGGAGGATCAAGATCATCTCCCAGGTTTGTTGTGATATTTAATAACCAAATCACTACTTCCTTTTTAAATAATAATATCACTTTGAAGGGAGACTGAATTTCTGAATTTTTAATAGTACTGAAAGGTCTCCCAAAAATGTCATGCACGGTCAAAGACATCGACTTTATGAAGTCCGTCATTACTGATTTTCATAATGCTTTGCCCTGTCAGTCCATAGGTGCCACCCTCTTCATCTGTGTTTTTACTGCCATGGTCTAAAACAGGTTAACAATGATATAAAATCATTTTGATATGAACAGAATTCACAATACTGCACTAAGCAGAACTTGTTTTATTACCTTTTTAAACTTGTAAAACTGGTCACGCTGTTCATTCTGGCATCCCACAGCCAAAACAGTGAGCTGCTTCGTAAGCAATCTTTGGTGAAGTAAAAAGAAGGAATACCCGGTAAACCACTTTTAACTGTGAAAACTGTAATAAAACGAAAGTGCAAATACTCTCTTAGTATTGAGTATTCTGAGTACAGAATATTTAACTCCTGCAGCGGCTCGAGCTCCCCAGTCAGTGAACAGTGAGCCTTCAGCTGCTTGATTCTTGCTTTACTTAAAACAGTGCTGTCCATAATTGACCTGAAGACTGCGATTACACACAAACAGACAAACAAATCGACGTCCACAAGCTGCTCTGTAATACTGAGGCTGTATTAGTCTTACTTTGAATAGTTTTTTGTTATTAAGCAAATAAACAGGAAGAGTCAGCGTGCACTTTGACACATTGTCTCCTGTCCAGAAAAGAGAGGATTGTCTCTTAGTCTTTCAGAATAATGCAATTAAACGCATACGTGCAAACTAGATTTAAAATCAAAATAAATGCCTTCATCCCTATAGATTGATACAAGCCGTACATGCTACAGTATATCTAATGTTTTCCCTGTCTTTGCTCTTACTATCATGCTGTACTATGTGTCAGTATGATTTTTACTCTCTTTAAGTCTCAACCAGCAAGACAAAAACTCAGGACAGTAGGTGTTAATCAAAATGATTGTGGTTTTGATTTATTTAGTAAGAAACTGTCATTTTTTTTTGTGTAGTTTAAATGATTTTGAAATCAAGCCAGCATACTGTACCCACCTAGAGGTCAAAGATCAGAACCAAGAAACCACAACAAACTTGGTTCTGGCCCTTTTGAGGATCATCCATCATTTATTCTGATGTTTCCTTTCACTGCCTATGGGTAAGTTATCCAATAAAAAGCGAAATACCATAAAATATCAGAAAAACAACATTGCTCACATCTTTCAAAACCCACGTCAACATGTTTTAGGGAATGCTGAAATGTTTCAATGTCTTGATATTTGATAAAGGAGCTGTGACTCCCAGGACAGCTATCGAGGAGATGAAACCTGAAGTCAGAAGGTTGTAGCTGTTACAGCATTCCAGTGTCAGTATTTTACAAAAACAGATATCTGCAGAATTTTCTCTGCCTAATGGAAAATACAACTGTACAACTGTGTTGCACAAAATGCTTTTTAGATATTGTCCTATTTTTCCCATTATCTGTCAGTGACAAAGACCAAGAAGCATCAAAACCTTTTTCCATTGTAGTTACAAGGTTACTGAGAGACTAAACGACTTTAAGGTTCCAGAAGACTACAATTGTTCAACTGTTCTGAAAAAAAAAATCATTCTCCTTCCTCTAATATAGGAGTTATGTTAAGATGCTACACTTCACAGTAATGAAAATCACACCAGGTGGATTTAGACATGTTAGTAATTTACGCCTTATAATTTAGATTCAAAGTTATCCCTCTGTTTTAGCTGGACGTTTAAATTTCTGACGTTGCAACATTTCTGAAAGTAGCATGAGACATAACAAAGAGGGCAATATAGTGGCTCGCAGAAGAGATGCTTAGACACATCATCCAAACAAACATAGAGCTTTTATATTTGATACTATCCTCATAGAGCTTCATATCCTATCCTGAAATGCATACCTGTAGATATTATATATATATTGCACAACATTTATATGTACATTTGAAATAAATATAAGTAAATAAATGTGTCTCTTCATTTTTTGCTATTTTTCACCTAGCTATAATTTGTTCATATCCGTCTCACCCCCCGTTTTAGTGTACGAAAAAAATAAAGAGGGCACCAAAGTACAAAAAAAAGTTTGCTGAAGAAATGTAAAAACATAAGAAAAAAAAGGCTAAATGAAAATGCTCAGATGAACAACGAAAAACAAAATGCTTGCTAACTGTTGCAGTGTCTGTGTTCTGAAACTTGGTGAGACAACAAAAGGAACCATTTATGACATACAGGAAATGCATTACATTGATACTGAGCAGATCTCAGCTGGATTACCACTCCCGTGTAACTGAGCAGTGGCCCTCTCGGTCACCGAATCCAAGGCTGGCATCTCTTCAAGATATTTGACTGACATGAAACAAAAGTACTGTAAACATGGGAAGGATTTAAATGGCACTCTGAGGATGTACGTACGCCGTCAAATCCTTCTTGTAAAACCACACTGAGGAACAGGGAAACAACATGAGATGGGTCAAAAAGCTTCAAGAATCAGGCTGCAAAGAGTCTGAAACGCTACGGTTTGATTTAAGGTGCTTTGGCATCATACCGACACCTGCACTTTTATTTATGCAGAGAACCCAGAAGCAAATCCACAAAAAAACACTACTCCACGAGCATCCCAGAGCTTTTCAGACCCTTTTCAACCTGATTATTGTGACCTTTAGCCAATCTTCCTACAGAGACAAGCAGGAAAAGGAGTGAAACGGGTGATGAAGTACAGACCCAAGGACCTGAGGTCCAGCTGAAGGAGGACAAGGAGAAAGACAGTGGAAAAGGGTTTTGGAAAGTAGTCAGCTCTAACATGCACAGTCCTGGTGAGGAGGGGCAGGCTGCTCTGTCAGCTGGGGCCCCTGTTTGGCCCCTGTGACGGCGGGATCACCGGCGTCCAGACTCTCAGACATCTTTTCACAGATGATGTCGACCAGGCGCTCAAAGGTCTGCTTCACGTTGATGTTGTCTTTGGCGCTGGCCTCAAAGAACTCAAAACCTGGAGAAGAAACAGAACATGAGAGAGGTCAGTGAGGCGTGTTCAGTCTGTCAGTCAAAAAGGATACACCTTGATATCCACTGGACAGATTACATTTGGTGCAGCCAGAACTAATTCCAGTGAGTTACAAAGCAGATAACCTTTCACAACAATTTGACATAACATATTTGCCTTTGGATTGTGGGAGGAAGCCAGAGCAGCCAGAGAAAACCAACACAGGCACAGGGAGAACATGCAAACTCTCCACAGAAAAGCAACAGCAGGTTTGAATCCAAAGGGGTTGATGAAGTGCAAACTGCAAACTCCTTCCTAGCTTATCAGATGGTACCAGCCTCAGAGAAGACTCCACTCATGTTTCTACAAGTAACAGGCACTATTAGTCTCCAAAAGTATGTTATGAATCTTGTAAAGCTTTGGAAGACCTAACCACTGAGGTTTAATTGTGTGTGTGTATGCGTGTGTGCACCATGAATTCACCGAGGTGTTCGGACAGCTGACGGCCTCTCTCTGAGCTCACCACTCGCTCGTCCTCCATGTCACACTTGTTTCCTACCAGCAACACCTGGGCATTGTCCCACGAGTACGTCTTGATCTGAGTCGACCTGAGGACCGACAAAGCCAGCAGTCAGACAGGAACCTCAAAGGCTGTGAAGTCTGAATGCAACATGAAGTTTTTTCAAAAAGTTCAGGATCACACTGGCAATAAAAAAAAAAAAAAAGTGAAACTGAAAACTGTCAAGCTGCATCATAATGATTGAATGACCCATAAACCTGAGGAATATGGTTGCAGTTTCACTTTATCTTTCTGCTTGTTAACAAGGTATGAAGGTTTGGCCTCCTAAAGTGTAGGTGGACCATAAATGGAACAAAAGAGATGTTTTCACTATGATGTGCTGTTCAAGTTATACAGCACAGGAGACCAAAGGGTCGCAACAGAGCTACAGTTTTAGCAGGAGACAAAAAGGATAAAAGATCACTTCAGCGTCTCATTCCTCTGCACAGAGAAGAAGCGCATATTAAAATACAGAGAAACCTGAACTGGCTCTGTTTTTCTATCCCCTGTATCCCCACATCTATTTCTAGACCAATGCTGAATATCTAGATACAGCTTAATTCATCATCCACACAGCTCTCCCTCTCTCAAAGCCCAACCTCACCAGAAAAACAGCGATAGAGGTTGATTTTGGAGCAAGTGCATGTAAAATGTCCTTTCTGGAAATATCATGGGGAAGGATTGTTCCAGTAAAGAAGAAAACCAAGTAGTTTTGGTGCCCAAACCTCATCAAACTGCAACTGAAAATGAAAGCAATAGCAGTGTTTCCACATTGGATACAAACAGGTTTCTGTTTGAAAGGCTTTGGTTTGATTAGCGTGTCCAAATAACTATTTTTACTGGTCTTTATACTGCCTCACTAGAGGTACCTCATATATATTGTTATTGCAAACACTCATATATGTCCCCCATCATCAGTACTACCTCTGCCAATGACATACCAGTCCTGGACAGCGTTGAAGGAATCCTCATTGGTGATGTCATACATGAGGATGAAGCCCATGGCTCCTCGGTAGTAAGCTGTGGTAATGGTGCGGTAACGCTCCTGGCCAGCCGTGTCCTGAGGAAAAAAGAACAAGTTAATAACAGTTATTGTTAGACAAAAAGAGTCTGGAGACAAAGGCAGAGAGGCAAGGATGGTTTGGACATGTGCAGAGGAGGAATAATGGATATATTGGACAAAGGATATTGAAGATGGAGCTGGAAAGCAGGAGGAAAAGAGGAAGACTGGATGCAGTGAAGGAGGACATGCAGATTGTTGGTGCTAGGGATGGGGTCAGATGGAGGCAGATGATCCACTGTGGTGACCCCTAAAGGGAGCAGCTGAAGGAGGAAGAAGAATTAAAGAGGGCCATCACAACATAACTGGGAGTTCTGACAGTTTTGTCTAAGGATATTAAGTCAGATATTAGACACAATCCCTTAATGTTATCCCACATTGATCTGTAAACACCTCACTGGTGTCTGGTCAAGTCCCTGCTTATTTTGAGAATGCTGTCATCCACCCACTTTTAAAAAAAACCTAAGCTTGACCCTTCTCTTCTTAGCAGCTACAGACCAATCTCAAAATTACCATTTATTGCTAAGATTTTAGAAAAGGTGGTGGCTAAGTATCTTACAGCTGTTTTGGACACCTAGAGCATTCTTGATAAATTTCAGTCTGGCTTTCGCAGAACTCATGCAGAAACAGCTCTTCTTAGAGTCTCCAGTGACATCTTGATGTGAAGTGATGCAGGAGAATGTCCTGTTTTGCTGATGTTGGACCTGACCTCTGCCTTTGATATGTTGACCATCACATTATGCTCGATAGGCATAGATAGATAGATACTGATCGGGTGTATTGGGGTCTGCCTTGGAGTGGTTCTCTTTGTATCAGTCTGAACAATCCTTTTCTGTGGCTGCTTCTAAGTATAGGTCCTCTTCTACTTCTCTTCCCTATGGTGTGCCACAAGGTTCTGTTTTGGGGCCTTTATTTTTTCTATTATATCTGCTCCCTCTTCAGCACATTTTGAGCACTTTTAAGGACATTTATGCTATGCAGATGACATTCAGTTATATATCTCTTTTAAGCCCCAAGATGTTTCTAAGCTTCAGATCCTGCGTAGGTGCTTAGACTCTATTAAAAGTTGAATGGCTGACAAAGTCTCCAACTTAATGAAGAGAAAACAGAAGTCCTTGTTTGTGCCCCTGACAGATTTGTTTCTAATGTAATGGAATCTCTAGGTCCCCTTGCCACCTTTGCTAAATCTTCTATCAGGAACGTTGGGGTAACTTTTGACTCTGCTTTCACTTTGGACACTCATGTCAAATCTCTGGTTCGCTCTTGATTTTATCACTTAAGAAATATTACCAAGTTAAGTCCCATTGTGTCACACTCTGAACTGGAAATTGTTACTCATGCCTTTATTTCATCGCGTCTGGATTATTGTAAGTCTTTGTTCACTTGTCTAGGCAAAAACTCCTTGGAATGTCTGCAGGCTGTTCAGAATGCTGCTAAAAGGCTTCTGACTCTGTCACATCATTGCTGACCCAGCTGCACTGACTCCCCATTAAATTCAAAGTTCACTTTAAGATTCTGATTTTGACCTTTAGAGCTGAATGGACAAGCACCACCTTACATCAGAGAACTTTTACATCCATATGTCCCCAGCAGGTCCCTAAGGTCATGTGATCAAGGCCTAAAGGAGAGAGAGCTTTTGCAACAGTGGCCCCCAGTCTCTGGAACTCTCCCCCTCTGAGCTGGGATCTGTGGACTCAGTGGACTCTTTCAAAAAACAGCTTAAAACTCATCTTTTTAGACTTGCTTTTCGTTAAATTTTGTTTTTATGCTCTGGAATTTTGTTGTGAAGCACTTTGTAATGTTTATCTTGAAAGGTGCTACATAATAAAATTTTACTTTATTTTACTTTAAACACTACAGATTAACAGTCAAAATATACAGCTATGGAAAAAATTAAGAGACCACTGCAAAATAATCAGTTTCTCTGATTTTGCTATTTATAGGTATATGTTTGAGTAAAATGAACATTTTTGCTTTATTCTATTTTATTCTATAAACTACTGACAAGATAACTCCAAAATTCCAAATACAAATATTTTCATTTAGAGCATTTATTTGCAGAAAATGAAAAATGGTCAAAATACCAAAAAAGATCCAGTGTTTTCAGACCTCAAATAATGCAAAAAAAAACAAAACCCCAAGTTCATATTCATTTTTAAACAACACCTTACTAATGTTTTAACTTAGGAAGTGTTCAGAAATCAATATTTGGTGGAATAACCCTGATTTGCAATCACTGGAAAAACCAATCCTCAGAGTTGGGGAACATTGTCAGAACAAGGCAGCAAGTTTTCTTCCAGGATAACCTTGTGCGTGGCTTGATTCACGCGTCCTTCGCAAAGACGAATCTGCACGACTCCAGCCTTACTGAAGCATCCCCAGATCATCACTGATCCTCCACCAAATTTCACAGTGGGTGCGAGACATTGTGGCTTGTAGGCCTCTCCAGGTCTTCGTCTAA
>VUQI01059702.1:0-15431 GCA_015106735.1 Paratilapia polleni
CTCACTGTCATGTTGACAAAACCAGTTTGAGCTTTGTGACATGGTGCGTTATGGAAGCAGCCATCAGATGATGGGTACTCTGTGGTCATAAAGGGATGGACATGGTCAGCAACAATGCTCAGGTAGGCTGTGGGGTTGAAACGATGCTCAGTTGGTGCTAAGGGGCCCAAAGTGTGCCATGAAAATATTCCCCACAGCATTACACCAGCAGCAGCAACCTGAACCGTTGACAAGAGGCAGGATGGATCCATGCTTTCATGGTGCTTATGCCAAATTCTGACCCTACCATCTGAATGTTGCAGCAGAAACTGAGACTCATCAGAGCAGGCAACATGTTTCCAATCTTCTGATGTCCAGTTTGTGTGAATTGCAGCCTCAGTTTCCTGTTCTTAGCTGACAGGAGTGGCAGCCGGTGTGGTCTTCTGCTGCTGTAGCCCATTTGCTTCAAAGTTTGACGGGTTGTGCGTTCTGCATACCTTGGTTATAATGAGCGGTTATTTAAGTTACTGTTTCCTTCCTATCAGCTCGAATCAGTCTGTCCCTTCTCCTCTGACCTCTGACATCAACAAGGCATTTCCTCCCAGAGAACTGCTGCTCACTGGATATTTTCTCTTTTTGGACCATCCTCTGTAAACCCTACAGATGATTGTGAGGGAGAATCCCAGCAGATCAGCAGTTTCTGAAATACTCAGACCAGCCTGTTGGGCACCAAGAACCACGCCACGTTCAAACTCACTTAAATCACCTTTCTTCTCCATTCTGATGCTCAGTTTGAACTTCAGCAGGTCACAGAGTTGCTGCAATGTGATTGGTTGATTAGATATTTGTGTTAACAAGTAGTTGAACAGGTGTACCTAATAAAGTGGGCAGTAAGTGTAAATCTTATCTTAAACTAATGGTTAACAGAAGGGCTGTTTGTGTGCCTGTCTGTTGGCGCCCCCTGCTGGTAGAAAAACAACAACTGTGGTACTTTTTCAGTAAAACAACTTCTGTGGGAAAATTTATTTCTTACCATTTTACTATAAAATAAAACCTGATGGGAATATTTATAGTGTCAAAGTGATTCCTCACATTCTTCCCAGAAGATGTGGATGAGATGATGACCAGGTGAAAGTTCAAGTGTTTGATGAATGCTTTATGTGTAATTTTTAAACTCACTTAATTTGTCATCATTTGGCTTTTTTCTGGTCTTGGTGGAAACAGGCTGCCATGTAATTTGTAATAAAGCAATAAAAATGTTTGCAGAGCAGTAAAACCTGACTGCACCGGCTGCTAAAAACAAACTAACAGTTCAGAAGCAGAAAGTGAAGGCGAGCTCAGAGGCTTGGAGCATTTAGAGCTTTAATGAAGTGATAACTTTTAACTGTGTACAAACTGGAGCAAAGAGACTGATTCAGGTGATGAGAGAAACTTTGCGTGAATTCACTGACGCTCTCTAGCAGCACGGCGGCCTCTTTGGGTTCACCAATCAAACTTTCTCTGTGGCTGACCTTTGACCTTCATATACCAGCTGTGTTTTACCTCTACAGAAATTAAAACAGAAGCAGGGCTGCTGGTTTGTAGCACCAAATATCTGACAAGCATCGAGAATTTACTGACGAGCCACGTTTCTTCAAAAGTTAATGACTGCATGTTCATGTTTGTTCTGTTTGTCTTTCAGAAATGTGCGACCTCCTGTGGTGCTGAAGTCTTTTCTTCAGTTACGAACAAAGAGCCGTCGGCAACGTTCAGGATTCACATCCAGACTGTCATCTGTGGTTCAGGCACCAAAAGCACTTTGGTTAAAGGGTCAGTCTGGTCCTGGATCGTGGACCTGTGGCTCGTTTGGAGAGGGAGATTACTGTTACTCTGGGATGCTGTTAGCCTAGCTTAGCATAAAGACTGAAAGCTGTAGGAAACAACAAATCAAACTCTACATCCTGTTTCTTCAGGGTGTCCACAGACAGAAATGTAAACCAACAGCAATAACAGGAAGTGGCCTGTGCTGAAAGCCCCCCCCCCCCTCATGTATGTATGCTAAACTAAACTAACGACATCATAAGACTGTCTCCCAAAGTGTTGAACTTTTCCTGTAAGGCAGATTTCAGCGAACCCGTCCTTCGCTGAAAGTCGTTTGCTTTTCTTTTGCTCTAATATCTGAAGCCTAAACTGGTTTCACTGGTTACTCACTGACTTTTGTCCACATGTGATTGGCTTTCTGAGCAGTCAAAGGTGTTTTCAGTGACTCCCCTCTCACCTTTTTTAGAGACTCTGATTGGCTGAGGAGCTCTCGGCCTCTCTCAGGCCGGCTCTTTGCATTTCGTGCTTCTTCATGTGCTTCCGGAAGATTCGGGCGCCGCTCAGGTTCTTCTGGCAGATGTCGCAGAAGTACGGCTGAGCCTCCGAGTGCACGTCGACGTGGTAGGTGAGCTCGAGGGCGCGGCTGAAGCTCTTGCTGCACAGCGGGCACTGGTAGCGAACGCCCGAGTGCGTCAGCTGGTGTTCTTTGAGCGAGCTGCGCTGCTTGAAGGTCTTCGGGCAGACGGGGCACTGGTATGGCCGGGCGTCGGTGTGCAGCCGCTGGTGTCGGCGCAGTGCGCTGGAGAAGGTGAAGCTCTTGCTGCAGATGCTGCAGGTGTAGGGTCTCTCTCCGGTGTGAATCCTCTGGTGCTCCGTCATGTGGACGTGCTGGATGAAGCTCTTCCTGCAGGTGGGGCACTGGAAGGGACGCTCGCCCGAGTGGATCCGCAGGTGTTTCTGCAGCGCCGACGCTTTGAAGCAGTCACGACCACAGACGGGACAGCAGTGCCGCGATTTCCCATCGGCCCCGCTGTCTGTCTGCGGGTCCGATGGTCCATCAGGGTCCGAGGGTCCATGAGGGTCTGTCGGCCCATCGGGGTCTGTCAGAGACACATCAGAGAGAAGCTCTGCTCATCTACAGTATCTGCTGAATCTGAAGAGAAAAACTCCTACTGCTGCTGAGAAAAGTATCTGCAGGATTTATGAGGTGCAGTCAAGAAGTTTTAGGCTGAAGGATCAAACACTGGAGTGAAAAAGGTCTAGAAATGTAAAAGCAGATCTAGATCAAGCTGTCTGAATCATACAATCTTAAAATGTTGTTGTTTGGTTCCACAAACTCTCCATGTGAAGGTTTTGTGCCTTTAGAGATCTACTGTGATCTGAACATTTTAATGTACATGCAACGACAGAAGCATGATGGCAAATCAGGGCCACTGAAAGTAAAAATAAGAAAAAAAATAAGGTTATGGGTGAGTGGGGTTAAATTCAGAGAAAAAAAGGAATTTACGAGAAAAAACCTCAGAATTTTCTAGATCAAAGTTGTGAATGTATGAGGAAAATATTTTTCAGCGTTGCAGTTTGAAGATGGTCCCTGAGCACTCGCGTCTCAGCCAGCTGCACGTACAGACCTGTGCTGCTTGAATGAAAATGAGCTTGTAGTTTATTGTCTGCCTTCATGATGGGATTGAAAGAGGTGCTGCTGGTGTTCTTAAATTAAGAGGTTCTGTGTGTTCTCCTTCAGGAAATTTGGAGCCTCAAATACTTCATTTCCTGCATTTTTCCCTCTAAACAGAACTCAAACAATTAAATAAATCTACTCTCAGGCTCTGTTAACAAAAATTCAACATTTGTCACAGGACTACAGAGCTTGGATGTGATACCAAGTTTTGTTGCCACTGTTCTGAACAGTCTGGCTCATTCACATTCAAGAAAAAAAAAATAGTGTGCAAACATGGCTGGAAATGTATCCAAACACAAAAATCAAAAAGTCGATAAACAAAACTTCCTGTGACGTCTAAATGACACAAAAAGATTAAATTTTAATGGAGGCAGAAATGTTTTTAATCTCTGAGAAGGCTTTATACAGCAGAAAAATCTCAGAGCTGAGTACCTACAACAGAACGTGTGAGAATAAAGATCCAGGTTGATAAAATTAGAGCGCAAACACAGAAACAGAGAGGAGTGCACCTGCTGCTGCCTTCATGGAACCTATCAGCAGTAATCAATAACAAATTTAAACCTGAAAGTGAAGACGAACCAACAGGCACCAGCCTCCAGTCCTCTTCCTCTCCATCAGAGTTTATCAGCCCGCTCACATCTCCCTCTTTACGCTCCTCGCCGTCGCCCCGCCCCTCAGAGAGCCGGGGTTTGGTGACGGATGACTCGGCTTTGGTGGAAACATCTTCAGAGTCCTGAAGCATCATTAGGGCAGGGAGGAAATTAAAGTTCAGTTATACATCAGAGTAATCATATCTCCATTCAAAATAAATCCATTTTTGGTTTCTCGTTTTCACTGCTCGATTTTTGACCCTAACGCTGAATACAAACACACTTTGGTTCTAACAGAGAAACTGAATCTGGGTCCTGGTCTGTAAGAACCTGTTGATGAACCTTTGTCTGACAGAGAGGTAACGTTAGCAGCTGGTGCTGACTGCTGCTTTCTCACCTGCTCCTTCACACCTTCATCCACCTCCTTCTTCTTCTTCGTCATCCCTCCCTTCGCCTTCCCGTCCTCGATCTTCATGTCGAACCAGAACACCTGAAACCCACCACACCAAACGTCCAGTCAAACAGAAGCAGAAAAATGGTCTCTTTTCTTTGACCTCCTGACTTCATTTAAATCAGCTTCTGTCTCAGTTCTGTCTTAAACACGTGTTCTGATGAACAACATGAGCTCAAGTCTTAAAGTGTGGGCGTTACCTTGTCAGCGGGGTTGGCGATAAGCCCGTCCCTGATGTGGGTCCTCATGTGTTGGCGCAGCAGGCAGGGCTTCAGGAAGCTCTTGGGGCAGATGCTGCAGGCGTGAGGTTTGTCCGCCATGTGGGTCTTCCTGTGAACTCGCAGGGTGGCAGCGCTGCTGAGTGTCTTCGCACACACCGGACAGCGGTGCGGCTTCTCCGCGTCATGGATCTTGGCGTGCTCCAAGAGTACGGACAGCTCCGGGAAGCTCCTCCCACACACGGAGCAGCTGTGAAGTTTCTTCACGCCGTCGGGACTCCCGCCTGCAGGACGGACAGGAAGAGGAGTGAAGCTCAGGATTAGCAGAGTGCTCTTCATGTGTTCATGTCACCTGATTTTAAATGTGATATTTTTTCCCAGAACTATTCCTTTAACCTGCCACCACCCACCCATTTTCATTTAACTTTCACCTATACAACATACCCGAATGGATGGAGAAGCTTCAACAAGAAGAGCAAAATGAAAGTGTGAGACTTCATGTGAAAGGTAACTTCTTCCAGTTTCTGAAAATGTAACAAATTTAGCACGTAGCACACATAAACACAACACAAGCTAAGTCACTTCAAATATCACTCTGTGACGTTTTATTTTGTGGCGTCACTGGTGTCGGTGCTCCTCTCCAAAACGTCTCCAAATGGCTAAAATGTTGCTGAATTCACTTCAGTGACTAAAAAACAAACTGAAGCATTCTGAGGAAACACTTTACCATCACTCAGAAAATTCACGCCGTGCTTTTCCTGCCTTATGCTGCAGGCGTCAGCTGAGGAAAACAAGGGAATTCCCTGCGATGTGCACTCATACAGTTCGGCTGAAATCCAACCAGACTAACCATGAAACACTCAAATGACTGGTTATAATGGCAGCACATGACAAGCCAGTTTGCTTGCTGTAGGACACGGGCTGTCCCAGGCTGTCCCAGGCTGTCCCAGGCTGTCCCAGGCTGTCCCGGGCTGGAAACTGAAGAGAAAAAAGTGCGGACACTTTGAAGCTAACGGAAACAAACGCACCCAACAATAGCATCCAGGAAGTGGAGAAGATGTGTCTGTTGAGATATTTAGAGTAAGCGATGGATGCTGCAGGACAACATTTGTAGCCTGAAATAATTTCAAAATAATAAAAAAATACTTTAATTCTTTAATCTGTGGATCCTCACAGAAAAACGGACAGAAATAATCAGGACACTTCATCAGGCTCGATTCACAGGTCTGTGGTTTTCTGAATGAACTGTACGCTCATGATTTCTGTAAAGTGAACTGAACAGTTAAACTGTGGAGAACATAACGTATCGTGTAAAATGAGAAACTGCTCTGAACGAGCCTAAACGGGTCGAGCTGGTTAAACATTAACCAGCCTTTACAAATATAAAATGACCGCAGGCGCACATGTTCACTCTTTTAATAAGGAGCAGCTGGATTATCAAACAGGTTGAACGTTTGTGTGTTTAATTATTGCTGCAGCCGAACCAACATTAACTGTTTCCTGTCCAGAGTTACTCACCGCTCACTGAGCCTTCCTCTCCGTTCTCATCGTTTCCGTTCTCCACCTTCACTCCATCGAGCGCTTCGTCTGGTTTCTGGAACAAAGAGCAGATCTGAGATCAGTTCCTCTGTGTCAGCTGTTCTGTTTGTTCATCTCCCAGATCCAAACCCAACGGTCCCGACTGAAGACAGAAACCCTTGAAAACACGTCATTAATACGTAGTTTGATTCACTGAACAGGACCAACACACTGGAGTATAGTGGAGTCCACAGAATTATCTGTTAGCTGTTTCTGCTGCGCAGCCCTGGATGACCCGACACCTTGAATCCTCAGGTTTAGTTCTGAAGCCATCCTTCCCGCTCCAGTACCTGCACATTTGGTTTTTAGTCTGAATTCCTTTACACTCTGCAAAATCAGGTTCACATTAGCGTCTAACAGCTAACATTACTCTGTGGGGTTCTGCCTAAAATGACAGAGATTACAAAAAAAAAATGTACAAATACTGTACAAATACTGCAAATACCAACCAATAGTCATGAGTAGTAGACTCAGTGGTTGTGTACATAAATTAAATTAAATATTACTAATTAAATATTAAATTAAATACTAAATATGGTTTTAGAAAAAAGAGCACCACTTCTATACAGATTTTTAATCTATTAAAAAGTCATGATGCTGTTGATAAAGGAGACTGCTGTACTGGAATCTTTGTGGACATTTTAAAATCATCTGACACCATCAATCCTGAATGTTCTTGAGAAATTTACATTATAGTTAGAGGTGGGATTCGATTACAGGGCTGCTATTAGGGCTGTGATTCGATAAAACGATTAGCGATGCATCTTTCTTCCCTCTGTGTGACTACTTGGTACTTTTAAAGCAAACTTGATGACATATTTATTTCCTAGTTTATTCATAAAGAAGCAGTACGTAAAAACACAGAGAGCTGCAGAGGTCGTGTCTGATGTATTGAACATGAAACAGGATTTTTTCAGCTAAAATCTGCTCAGAATGGATCCAGGTGCAAGTGTGTCACAGGTTCATCTGGGTGGACTGTCACACTCTGTCACAGCGTAGGACTGGTGGACTAACGTCCACGCCATCTGAGTGCAGATAATATAAAGTGTGTGCTGTAGCTGTAGGGCTGACCGTCCTCAGATCACATAAAAGTGTGTGTGAAGAATAACAAAAACAACAAGAACATTTACCGAACAGCTTAACGCCGGCGAAATTATGAACAGGCATCAGCGCAGACACCTGTATCGTTCTTTAGCGTGGGAACGTCACCAGTTAAACTCGTACGCTCTTTGACATTTGTAAATCGATTCAGAATCATCCACGTCTGCATCGCGATGCATCTAAAAAAACGATTATATCCCCCGCCCCCTAATTATAGTCTCATAATTATAAAATAAAATGTTCAGACTATCAAGAGACTGAAATCCACAGGTGAATATGTGAACTGAAAAGAAATTTCTCCAAACATGTTGGTTTATTTTGTCCAGTTTGAGGCTTTTTCGTCCCCTTAACTAAATATTAGTGACTATTTGAGCGTCACATAAATTACTGTGATGTCACGTGGTGCAACAGTTTTTCTCATCACTTTAAAAAATGATGTTGCAGAAGAAGCTGCAGTCTTGTGAAGCTGACTGAATGTACTAATTTCAGTTTGCTTTGCAGAGGTCCACGGATGTGTGATGAGACTGTTCATAATGTAAAAATGTCAAAACATGTTAAAGCTGAATACCCGGGGGCGGGGGGTATTGATGTGTTGTCTGCAGGATTAATTATGGGAGAACTTCAAACAATCCTTTTATGAATCTTTCCTCTCCTGAACTGCATTTTATTTTTCATCAAATTTCTGCATTTTTATATTTTCTTCCTGTGTCAACACAACATGTTTCCATATAAACGAGACTAAACAGAGGATGTGACTGAAATCAGGGACTGACTCCTCACCGGGCGGTCTGCTCCTGAAGCCGGTGACCCATCGTCTGGAGTCACGGCGGCGCTGCGTTCGCCCCTGCTGTGGATCTCCTGATGCTTCCTCAGCACTCTCAGCACAGAGAATCGCTTCATGCAGACGTCGCACTGATACGGCCTCTCTCCGGTGTGAGATCGCACGTGCTCCTTCAGCCGGGACGCTCTGCCGAACTCTCGGCCGCAGACGTCGCAGACGAACTGCTGCACCCTCTGATGGAGCTGCTGGTGCTGCTGCAGCTTCTCAGGAGACGAGAAATCTTTCTGGCACAAGAAGCAGTGAAGATTCCTTTCCCCCTGAGGTTTAAGACAAAGTGATAATTTGATGAGTAACAATTACGTTTAACTGCATCATAACAACTTGTTTTAGCTCGAAAACGCCACCTTCACAAAGTCAGAGCCAGAAGTGACTATATCTGGATGAGAGGGGTGGAGAATTTTATTTACACAGCACCAGTTCACAAACAGCCCTCTCAAAGAGCTTTATATTGTAAGGTGAAGACCCTACAACACTACAGTACGATAAGACAATCCCCTGTGAGCAGCACTTGGCAACTGTAGGGAGGAAGAACTGCCTTTTAACAGGAAGAGACCTCCAACAGAACCAGGACCAGGGAGGGGCAGCCATCTACCACCACAGGTTTGGGTGATGAGGGGAAAGGGGAAAGAGAAAAGAGAAAAGCAAATAAGAAATATTAACTCTAGTTGTTCTCCAAAGTCTCAGCAGGGGACAAAGACAGTAATCATTCTGACACATTTAAAACTATTTACATTAAACTTCAGTTTTTAACAGTTAAAAAAAATACAAAGACAGACAAAACGATCCCAAAAGGACTACAGAAGAGGACACACAGTGAAAGTCAAAAATACTTTTTGACATTCACTGGGAATTATTTGACTTTTCTTCAAAGATCACACTATAAGAAGCTCTGAAGCCGACTGTTTAGAAAACTAAATTCCACTTTCAAAAGATCTCCTGCAAAGAAGTCTAACAGACACGATCACGTGAACTTTCCCTTTACGAGGACCTGTTCTAGATGCTCCTTCCTTGTCCATCGCTCACCTCTCCAGTAGCATCTTCAACTTTGACCACCTGGATTTCCTCGGCGTGTTTCTGCAGGTGTTTCCTCAGCAGGCCCGGCCTGTTGAAGCTCTTGCCGCACAGCGAGCAGGGGTGAGGCTGCTGCCCTGTGTGGAGCCTCACGTGATCCCTGAAGGACGACGCAGTGGAGAAAACCTTCTCACAGATGGAGCAGGAGTACAGGTTCTGGCCCGTGTGGGTTTTCTGGTGGTCGACGAGCCCCGTCCTGGAGGCGAAGCGTTTGGGGCACAGCGAGCAGATGAACGGCCTCTCTCCGGTGTGCGTGCGTTCATGCTGGACGAGGTGGCGCCGCTGGACGAATCCCCTCCCGCACACTGAGCAGCAGTGGGGTTTCTCTGCAGCGTGCCCGAGCCGGTGGCGCCGCAGGCAACTCAGCTGGGCGTAGCTGACGCCGCAGTCGGGGCAGGAGTACGGCTTCTCTCCGGTGTGAACCCGCTGGTGGACGGCCACATTTATCTTCTTTGTGAAGCGTTTACCACACAGTGAACAGCTGTATGGCTTCTCGCCAGTGTGGGCTGTCATGTGATCCGCCAGGCGGGATGGACGTGAAAACTCCCGGCCGCATACTGAGCAGCGGTGACAGCGCTTTGACCGATTAGCGCTTTGATCTGACACAGGTTCTTCTGGTGTTGAGAGACTCTTCACGTCTGGAAAGCCCCCTTCTCCTGCAGGAAACAAGAAAGACTTCAAAACGTGTTTTTACTCTAACTTTAAATATAATTCATATGAAAACAAACAAATAAATGGAGGGGAAAAAAGAGGCGGAGGTGGTGGAGGACACAGAGACTAACAGGTATTTTTGACTGTAAATCCCGTCCCTGTCTGCACGGGACCTCAACCAAAAGATGCCTGCAAATCATCACTTCTGGAAAACTTTCATGACTTTTAGTTCTAGATAGATCTTGTTGACCAAAGGCTCTCTTTTAGTTAGCTCGGCTCGAGCTGGACTAAACAGTGAGTGAGTTTGAGCTTTGAGGGAGGGGCGAAAATGCACCACTGTAAAGAGGTGTGCCCCAAAAATACAAAAGTGTAATCATTGTATCCAGTAATCGCCCAGGTTTAGTATAATACACTGCAAATAAATTATAATATTCAAGTGTTGACCTAATTTCACTCCAGTATGGGAGGATAATAACCACCGTCAGACTGAGCAGCCACACATTGTCCACCCTGAGCACCGGAGCCCCCCAAGGCTGCATACCGAGCTCCTTCCTTTAGCTTGTCCAGTGATTTTATACTTTCTTACTTGTGCAATGCTGTACAGCTGATGTACTCCCATTGTATCACTGTCTTGTTTTAAATGTAGGTTGAATCAACCACAATAAACACTTTGAATAATTACAGCTGTGTTTGTTCCCACACCGGGAGTTGAACCCGGGCCGCCTGGGTGAAAACCAGGAATCCTAACCGCTAGACCACATGGGACCTCCTTCTAGAGTCAGGTTATGCTTCAGTTGGTGGGATCATTATTTTCAGAGCCTACCTTCCTTTTTGTTATGTGATCATGATCTAATATCCCTAAAGTCTGGCCTCGGCCTCAGAGAGAAGCGCTGTGTTTAACCGCTGCTCCTCCACATCCTGCATGCTGTTAGCGCTCCTGCTGCTAAGGTGGGATGAAGTGAATACAGAACAACTGAGAAGTGAATTATACAGATGGGCCTGCTGTCTCTGATACCTGATCAAAATATCTGATCAGACAGCACTCATCCCTAATCTAAGTCCTGTTTTCAGCTAAAATAATCTAACTGATCTCTGACCTTGAGCAGGAAGCTGCTGACAGTCCTCTCCGATCTCCTCAGGCTCCTCCTTCACTCCATTCATCTCCTCATGCTCTCCTCCTTCTCAGTGTGGACGGGTCTCCTTCAGGCCTCTGAAACAAACAACCATACAAGAACTTCCTGCTAACAGTGAACGCACTGAGGCATGTGGTTTCACAAGGCAGGAGAGGGAGAAACAAACCTGAAGCCTGGCGCAGTTCATCCCAGAGGGGTTGGATGAAACTGATGTTTAAAGCTTGTCCCTTTAAGCTGCTGGAAGGAATCGTCACACTGAAACACAAAGAGAAACACAAACAGACAACATTAATCAACCTTAAATGTGCACTCTTTACTCTGTAAACAGCAGGGTGTGTCTTTCCCGGTTAGAGTGTGACACCAGTCTTACTGTCCTGAAGGCAGACCATTGGCTGATACGCAAAGGTCGTCAGCTAATGTAGCTCACCTTGACCTCTGAGGCTATAAAGGGAAGTTTTTCTCACTTCTCTGTCCTCCTGCCTGTGACCTGAAAATCCGTCTCAGTGCTGCATGCTGAAGGACGTTTCACTGATCAATCACTTTGAATCAGTATGTGATGTGTTTCCTCTCCATTTGCATGCAGCGTCATTCAGCCTCTGCATCTTATCATCATCCTCCTCCTCCTCCTCCTCCTTCTTGGGGGAGTCTGTCGTCCTCTTGTCTCTCCCTCCTCCATCATTACTCCAACCCCTCCACCCTCTCCACATATTTCTGGCCTGTTCAGACAGCTCCTCCCCAGCCCCGCCTCTTCCATCACAGACCACTCCCCCCATACTGTTATGGCCTCGGAGCCCAGCCAGCCTCACAGACTCTCCTTTCCCTGGAGATGGTTGTGAGGGAAAATCCCAGCAGATCAGCAGTTTCTGAAACACTCAGACCAGCCTGTCTCAACACCAACAACCACGCTACGTTCAAACTCACTTAAATCACCTTTCTTCCCCATTCTGATGCTCAGTTTCAACTTCAGCAGGTTTATTTTAACCATGTCTGCATGCCTAAATGCATCAAGCTGCTGCCATGTGATTGGCTGCTTAGATATTTGTGTCAAAGGTAGCGAGGCCAGTGAATGTACAATCAGGCAATTCAAATTCTGGATACGAAGCCAATAAGGTCACTCCGCTGTGATATTCTTATGAAATTAAACATGTTAAATTATGATAATTTTATTACTCCTCCTACTGCTGACACACTCAAGCTGACCTCGTGGTTCCTCTTAAAGCTTTGGGTTCAGTAACACTTGGAGCATCTCCTGGAAACTCTAAGCTTCCTCATTTGGTCAAACAGCACTTTCTGTTCAGAGTATCAACATGTGGAAATCCTCAACCTGGACCCTGACCACGTCGTTTTAAATTTAAACTGAAACACTTTTAAAGCTGAATCAGTCCTGAAGTCATGAATAACACAGGACAACAAAATAAAAATGTGATCATCACAAATTACAACACACTTTTCTAAATCAGTTTTTCAGATTTTTGATTTCAGATCTGCTTTCAGTTTTTTTCCAGTCATCAATTTTTTTGAGTTATGAGCAATGTTAATTTACAATGAACAAGCACGTGGTAAGTATGCAACATAAGAACCAATCAAGTAAATGTTTCAGTATCCTCAGTGCGAGGTCACATAGGCGCACATCGTGGCACAGACATACTGCACGGTGTCATTCAGCTGCAACTGTTCCTTCAAAAACACTCAGAGGATGATTTTCTTGGGCTAATTATACAAATATCACACAATATGCAATTACCTTCATCAGAAAAACGAGAAAAACTAAACACCGATTTGAAATCAGCATGAGAAACACTACAAAACCCACAGAAACCTATCTCTGATGAAGATGAGCTGTTGACCTGTTATCAGCTCCCTGTTTATTATACTGTAGCCCATGTCCTTTTTCTTCTGTATGAGTTTTAAAAGCCCAACTAGGTACGAGCAAACTATACTACTGTGCATTTCTTTTTATTTTTTGTTTCCAAGGAGCCAGACTTTCTTATATTTTTAAGGTGCTCTTAAAAATATAGTTCTCCAGGCTTTCTGAGGGTCTTTAAAAGTGTTTCTTTGGACATTGGCTACTTTTTCACTCATTTTCAGTCCAGTCCTTAAACCTGACCATTTTCAGAAGAATGTTGTTTGTTTGTTAAGCCATTGAACACCGACCTATGAATCATTCCAGCCTAAAATGGCACCTAACTCAAGGGATGAACCAGCGTTGTGTTTGCACATAACAGACAACTTAGCAAAGAACCAGTTTTAAATTGTATCTTTAGGCACTTTGTTACCAGCAGCCTGTCACAGAAACACATCATTTGTTCCCATTTCTTTAGCTGAATCTGTGAAAATTGCCAAAGATAACACAGTTTGACATAAAATAATATTTTTGTACCAACAAGGCGATTCCCAAAGAGCTATTAGCTGAAAACCTGGCATATCTCTGCATGCTGTGCAGTGTGTTCTTAAAGAATTTGAGGAAACTGGACAAGAGGAGGACAAAAGAACAAGTGTCAGGCCTAAAAAACTATCTACAGCAGATAAACAGTATCTGAAAGACATGTCCTTAAGAAATAAAAAAAAAAATGCATCTGGACCTTCAGCTGATCCATCTACTGTTCATTGAAGCCTCATCAGAAATGGTCTCAGTGGAAGGGCGGCTGTCAAGAAGCCATTCTTAACCTCCTGAGACCCCGTGTCCTCATATAGGGACATTACATTATGGCTTTTCTGCACCTTATGCTGCATCCTGCTCCATAGTGTTTTATATTTTGTTAAGCAATGTTGACTTTATTGAGTTATGCTGTAAAATAAGCCCAAACAAGCCCCCAACTTTAAAGGAAAAAAAGTATGTAACAACTACGTAGCAAAGTAACAACTTCTTGTTCAAAGAGGAAGTTTGGTTCATATGCTCATCAGGTGGAACTAATCACAAATAGCTAGGAGAAGTTAGAAATGCATCATAAACAAGAGCTTGGGTCTCAGAAGGTTAAGGAAGCGAAACAGTGAGAAAAGGCTGCGGTATGCCAAAAAAACACAAGAACTGGACTGAAAATCAGTGGCAACAGGTCTCATGAAGTGATGAATCCAGATTTGAAATTTTTGGTTCAAATTGTCATCAGTATGTATGGAGGAGGTCAGCAGAGAGTGTCTGCAGCCATCTGTAAAACACGGTGGAGGCTCTGTCATGGTTTGGGGCTGCAGTTCAGCCAGCGGTGTTGGAGATCTGGTCAAAATTGATGGAATCCAGAACACAGAAAGTACCATCAGATTTTGATCCACCATGAAATACCATCTGGAAAGTGTCTGATTGGCATCAGCTACACTTCAGCAACGATCCCAAACACACTGCCAATGCACTAAAAGCACCTGGATAGAAAAACACACAATGAAACACTACATTATTGAAGCAGTGTGGGATCATCTGACAGAGAACAGAACAAAAGGCAGCTTTGAATGTCCTTCAAGAAGCCTGGAGAACTATTCCTGAAGACTGCTTAAAGAAATGACAGGAAGCTGCCTCAGAGAGTTCAGGCTGTGCTGGAGAATAAAGGAGGTCACACCAAATATTGACTTTCAAGCTTGTTAGAATTGTACAAACTCTTTTTTGCCTCATATACTGTATTGCCGTGTATGTCTGCACGTTTCATTAAATCGCTGCACCTTTTTCCCATTTTCCTGCAAAATATAAAGAAATGAGGGGTGGCTCAAGACTTTTGCACAGTACTGTGTGTCTTTGTGTGCTCTCACCTGTTATTTCTTCTTACCTTTACTGCACTGTGTATCAAAGTGTCACGCCGAGCCTTTATGATCACATAATGATGAGCTCAGAGCCCAGAGTGATGGTTTTAGGTCCATTCAGCCGTTAAACGGTAACCTTTAACATGTAGCCACTTAGCTTCAAATCAACAGCCAGCTAGCCTGTTAATCATAAACCAAAGCATCCACAGAAAAGCACGTACCTTTAACACACTCGTCTGTACAGAGTGAGGAAACAAACACCCCAAAAGGATTCAAAAACGATCCCTCTTAAATAAAAAACTGCCCTGATAGCGGAGCAGCCGGATGTTTAATGCGCGGATAGCTGATGCTAACGCTAATTAGCTGTGATGGAGGCGGAGCGCCGGTTTCTGCCATTAAACGACGATTTAAAAGCTTTTAGAGTCGGTTTTCAAGACGTCAATCCAGAGGAGTAAAGGTGAAACTCTCACCTGTCTGTCAGGAAGATTCGGGAGAAAATAAAGGAGCCAAAAACCACCTAAAAAGCAGGTGAATCCCACCTGAAACTCACTCAGTGCCGCCGCCGCTGGCTGGAAGGTGAACTACAACAACACTGCAGCCCGGGGGGGGGGGGG
>VUQI01059709.1:0-11564 GCA_015106735.1 Paratilapia polleni
ATGTGATCAAGAGGAAGATGGATGGTCACAAGCCATCAAACAAAGCTGAGATGCTTGAATTCTTGCGCCAGGAATGGCATAAAGTCACCCAACAGTAATGTGAAAGACTGGTGGAGAGCATGCCAAGACCCATGAAAGCTGTGATTACAAATCAGGGTTATTCCACCAAATATTGATTTCTGAACACTTCCTAAGTTAAAACATTAGTAATGTGTTGTTTAAAAATGAATATGAACTTGGTTTTTTTTTTGCATTATTTGAGGTCTGAAAAAACTGGACCTTTTTTGGTATTTTGACCATTTTTCAGCAAATAAATGGTCTAAATGAAAATATTTGGAGTTTGGGAGTTATGTTGTCAGTAGTTTATAGAATAAAACAAAAATGTTCATTTTAATCAAACATATATCTATAAATAGCAAATTCAGAGAAACTGATAATTTTGCAGTGGTCTCTTAATTTTCCGGAGCTGTATATGGTCTCTGTCGACTCACCAGGGATAATATTGAATGAGAAAAGTTGACAACAGTTATTTAAGTCGATGCAGAATATCAAAGAGCCTCACTGCATTATATATTCCAGTGTGTTTATCTTTTTTCCTCTACATAAAGACACTTCAGTTGTAAACTGATGCAGAAAATGAACAAATTTCTGCATAAAAAAAATCACCAAAATGCTTGTGATTTGAGTTACAATATGTCTCTGCACAACTTTAACCCTGCATGTTAAAAATGATGCTTACCAAGTGCTTTTAAATGTGATGCCAAAGGGGTTGAGTAGGGAGTGAGACCTATCTCAATTTTGCCATAACTCGCTGTGTCATGTCACTGATGCCAAAGGACACCTTGTGGGTATCGGGATTATGCCAGTGTCTTTGAAAAGGTGCTAGTATTTCACACCATGGGAATGAGAACAGGCTCATTTCATGTGTAAAATAGCTGGGGGGCCCTTTTTAATGTGCCAAAAGATGATTCATGGTGATTTGAGATGCTCATCAATGGTCATTAATACTGTAAGTCATTAGAAGGGATACGGCAGGTTTCCCATCTTGTTTGTATATCATCTGTGTACCAATATTGAATTAAAATCATCTGTCTCTTAACCTGCTACCATCTATTTACTTCCCCACATCCCCTGGACTTCCTGGGGAACGTAAGACTGTAGTGGCCCAAAAATGTTCATAATACGAGGGCTGCATACAGAAAGATGACAGTTACTATTACAGAGAAGGTGAAGAAAATAAAGCCCAAAACAGAATTAAGACAGGGACAAAGGTTATCGCCAGAGTATATTGCCAAATAGGAGTCATTACATTAATTGAAGGCTTTCCTCATTTTGCTTGAGGACCACCACTTTGAAAGCTACTGGTCTGGAACCATGGTGGTCGAATAATAAGCCACTGTTTCCCCTTCCGCCCTGTTCACTGTCTCACGTCTTTCCCTTCTCTTTTTAACCACCTTTACTCCTCGAGGTTTTTCTCCTCTTCCTGACCCTCTAATCCATCGGGGTTTTGTTCTTTGCCTTTGAGGCTGCCAGGGAGGAAAGTGTGGTCAGAGTGGTGAGACCATGCTTCTGTATTAAATATCCTTTAAAAAAATCTATCCAAATATGCCAATTACCATACCCATTAAAAACAAAGTAATACATAATCAGCAGAAAGCAACAGTCAACTAAAGCTCAGTGGTTATTATATCTACTGATTTACCAAAGGTGACGAGCATCAATGTGAAACAAATCAATACTTAAATGGATGACGTGGTTTATACAGCTCTGATTCAGTACACGTTGCACTTTCGTTAGTATATTTGTTGTGATGAGTCCAAGACACCCTGTCATTAATAGGTTCTCTTTCAAAGAAGGCAGCCAATATGACATGACTAAAAGAGAAAAAGGTTTTCAATGGATGCTGTCACAGCTTTACAAGTGAGTGATAAAAAATAAATGTGAAGAAGGCGAAATACACCAATAAAGCAATGCACTGCAGACAAGCATGCCAATATTTCTCAGTTTACATTTCAGATTTTTTCACTTTTGTAGGACTTTGCTGTTGGTCGGAATTGGGCTGCAGACAGATACGTGCTACCATCACAGGAACGTGGAAGAACCCTACATCACTTCACGCCTACTTATCGTTGTGAAGAACCAATGAACACTCATTCCAGAGCATCAAATACTTCTTTTTAAAAATGTTAGTTTATTCAATATCACAAAGATTGTGTACTGTCTTTAATTTGACTTCATTCAAATCTTTGTTTTTTAGTACATCAGACAAGTTCTGACATTTTGGGGAACAAGCATGTTTGCTTTCTTCCTGAAAATAATGAGTTCTCATCATAGACGTCCTTTAGCCGTCCACCAAATGTGGCAATATTAGATGCTAATAAAACACGGGCCTCTTAAAAAGGGACAGTCACAGATTTGTCCGACAGGTGACCACAGTTTGTGTCCTGTTTAAAAGAAAAATCAAAAAGTTTGTTTACACTTGCTTTTTCTTTTGCTTTCACTCATTTGTTATGTATAGACACCAAATATAACTATGTTAGGTTTAGGAAAAGATTGTGGTTTGTGCTAAAATATGTTCCTTTACATTAACCCTACACACTGAAAAATGATGCTTACCCAGTGCATTTAGCTGTGGCGCCAAGGGGTCCTTACCAAATATCCATGTTTTATGAGATGGGAGTAACCCATCAACTCACAGCGTGTCACAGCACAGATGCAGAATGGCAGTAAGAACAGATTGGAAGAACCAACTAGACATCTTTCAGCTTGAATCTTTTGACAATTAAATAATTTCTAGACAATCTTTTGATCTAATCTATATCCAGTTATGAGTTTTCCTGATGTAAATCTGAATAAAAGTTAAATTACTGTTTCACAATGTATATGTTCCCCTAATTTTCAAAGCTTGTACTTTTTCAGTATTTTCAAGACTATTGAACAACCAAGACTGGAATCAGTCTTAGAGTGACTGATCTTCAGCTGATAGGAAAAAAATGGAATCTGCAATGAGGGTTTGTGAGAGGGAAATGCTTGGCTGCAAAGAGACACAAGCTAAAAAGAAGAGGGCTCTCCATGATGCTAAGAAGAACCAGCCTTGCATGTTCACAAATGTTTTTAAAGGAAATGGGGATCACTCATTACTGATTTTTTTATACTTCGATTAGTATATTTATATAGTAGATTATATTTATATGAATTCCAATGATGAAAACAATTTAAAAAGAAGAAAATCTTTTCACTTTTATTGCCTTCAACTTTTGCAAAGGATTATAAAATATATCATATACACACCTTCCAAATGAACACTTATTTTTATGAAAATGTCACATATCTCATTGGTTGAACTTTTCATCTCCCCCATTTTTTTAATGTCCACCTTTTATTTACCACTACAGGAAGACTGCATTTAATAATCAAATACATCATCTTCTGGCTAATCTTCCTTATCTGAACCTCCGGGTCTCAGGCCAGCCTTTCTTCCTGCAGTCCACTTACTGAATGACAAATGTCCACTGAATCAAGCCATTGAGCCTCCCAGAGGAAATAGCTGTTGAATTAAACCATAAGGTCACTAACAATGATGAGGGCTTTCACTCCTCACTCAACTCCTGGGATTTGATCAGTCCTCTTAAAAGTAGCTCAGTATGGCTTAAGATGAAGTTCAATTTTTCATTGCCACATGCACAAACACACAGTACAGTAAAGGACATGCCCATGAGTAGAGCAAGCAGCAGCAGGAGTGCATGAAAGACGATATGCCTGTTTACTTGATGACCTTTCAATGAACTGCGGTCAGTCTACCACCCATGGTGCATGGTCCCTGTGCGTAGGCTGAATAGCTAGACATAATTACCCAACTCATATGGAAATCCTCTGAAACACAAGAGAATTGCCACAGTTGAGCAGGGTAGGCAGACTCAATCTGATGCAGTCCTGTAATTTACATAAATTGGGATGAGAGACATGGAAGAATAAAAATGAAATGTAAAAAGCCTTGTGTTTATTGTCTGATTTGTGTGTGAATGTATGTGTGTGTGTGTATGCAAGGGATACAGTAGGAGGCGGTAATTACCAGCCTACACTAGAGATAGAGATCAAGATGGAGGGATGATTATGGGATCAAAGAAAGGGAGTGGGTAGTATGAATTAAGAGTGATGGACGGTCACATTAATACTGTCTACAGCTCACAAGCAGCTTGGAAACACTAAAACATTGGTACATTTATATTAGAGGACCAATATTCAAAATAACGTCAGCCATTATTATCTATAGCTGTCCCATATTTTTTCTTCTTCTTTATTCTGTTTTTGATTGTTTGTTTGCTAGTGGTTTTGGAAAATATACCAGAACATGCAACATGTGCAAATATAACAGCGTGCATCCACCAATAGATGGTTAATGTAATGATTACAGACATTTTAAGCTAATACCTGAATGACAAACTGTGTATAGGACCATATGAAGGCCAGCAATATTGTACTGATTTTGTGAGAAGCTACACTAATGGAGAGCTGAGGATCAGCTGCAGAACACCAGCCTCTACAATAACCAATTTTGCACCAGGAAATTTTGAGTATGTTGGTTTTCACAGATTTGTGAATCTGGTAATTCATGACAGAGCACATAAACTGGTAACAGAAAAAAATATTTAGTACCTCTTTACACAGACTACTTCTTACCACAGTAGTCTGTGCCTCTGGGGACGCTGACAACAGTTCTCCTTGGTTACCCTGACTCATTTCCTGGTTAGCCTGCCTGGGTGATGTGAGCCCACCAGTGTTTCCTTTGGGATCTTATAATGAGCCCTATCTGGCTCACTGTCTAGATTGCAGTGAGGACTGAATGAGGAAATGGCAGATAGTAAATAAATAAATAAACAGGACATACTGAAATTAAAAATGTATTGGTACATGAGCAATACAGTAAATTGGCAACCTCGTGAGCTGAAAAAATGAAGTCAATGAAGAAGTATCAAATAATGCAGTTCCTCAAGTGGCCACTGGCTTGAAAAGTGAGTCAATCCCCATAGACTCCAATTAGACTCCAGCACTAAAACACCTAAATTTACAGCTAAAAAAAAAAAAAAAGAGCATGTTTACAGCAAGATACCAAATGGTTTTGGGCTAACTAATTAAAATTAGGTGCATGCCTTTAAACCAGGCTGTAACCAGCAATCATCTGCCAGGTTTCACTTCCACTAATTGGAGTCACAGAACCAGACCTCTCATTGTGTTTGTGCTGTTGGTGCCTTTTGGAGCATTTTTACTGAAATTATCTGACTGGCTTCCTGCATTGTTAATTGTACAAACTGTCCAAGACGTCTGAACCAGTTTTTGATTAATGTAGTACTTTATTTGTATGTTATCTCGCACTAATTAGCAAGCACCTGTGTCTGTGCATTGCACCCATACAGCCTATGGATGCACCTTGCTAACTATGCTTGCTAGCATTAGCTGATAACTTAACACTCCACCCCACACTGCTTAGCACTGTCACCTCACAGCAAGATGGTGGTGTGTTCAAATGTCTTGGTCTTCAGGCCTTTCTGTGTAGAGTTTGCATTTTTTTTCCCCTGTGCCATGAGTTTCTTCATGGTATTTCATCTTATTTCCAGAGTTCAAAAACTTGCATGTTAGATTAATTGGTGATTGTAAATTTCCTGTGGACATGAGGTAGACAAAATTCAGAACAAAGTGCTATATGAATGTATGGGTAAATGTGGCTTGTAGTCTAAACGGCTTTGAGAGGTCAGGGATATTAGACGACTGTTAAATAAATGCCAGTCTACTTCTGGCTGCAGAACATGCCAACTCCACACAGAAAGGCCCCAGCCAGTAGGTTCAAATGAGGAACCTTCTTGCTGTGAGGTGATAGCGCTCAACAAAATAATCTATTAACCCTAAATAATACAGACCACCACACACATCACAATAAGTAATCCTAATCATAAGCACAGATCAGTTTCTCCCTTTGGTTTTCAGGTGATCTTCATATCCTCTCTGACCTATGGATTACCCCAGCTAGATCACCCAGCCTTTTTCAAACAACTGCATTTGCTCCATGCTTTGTGTTTTGACTAACTGTCTTTAAATGATTAAAGAGTTTCACTTCAAAACAGCTTATCCCACATTTATACATATCACATCTCAGGTACTTTTATATATAACAGATAAATACATAGTAGTAGTTTATAAGTCCTTGACTGACAGCCAACAATACTTTCACACAGTAGAACTTGACAGATGAGGTGTTATCTGCAAGCTATGGATGCAAAGAGAGAGCATTCCAGTGAGAAGCAGGTCAAGACCAAGCTGCCAGTCTCTCATAGATCATGTCCAGTGCTTCTTTTTGTTTGTTTTTACTGGAAAGAGTGCAGCAAGGATCAAGGCACAAATATCTATCCACTTACCATGAAGGATGATATTCTGGCTCACATCCCACAATGCTCTGAGCCAGGAGAGAAGGGCAGGGGATTGGCTGACCTCATGACTTGGCAAATTCTTTCTCTCACACATACACAAACATGCAGAAACATGCACTGGTAGACGCAGCCAGCAGTGCTGCCTGCTCAAGTGGTGCTAAATCACATATGCAGAGCTAACCATCCCTAAGATGGAAACGGGCAATTAGTTGTGCAAGCATGCTGCATGCCTACAAGTACTGGTGTGGAACATTGAATGTAAGGTAACAGAGCTCCAGAGACCAAGACAGAATTCAGCAATTTGGAAAACTGACTGCTTTCTCATTCATGGATCTAAAGAAGTTGACTGGAAATTGATCATTAAGATTGATCTGTCTACGTCCTTATAAACACCAAATATCTGATTCACCAGCTTACTGCTATCAATCAAAAAGAGAACTGATGACCCATTTCATTTCCTCAACAATAACTGTGATAGAAAATACTCACCAACAGCCTCCTTTTCATGATAAAACACAAAAACCTTTACAGCACACACACAGCTCCTATGAATTATAAAATGCCTCTCTCTGTTCAGGTGGGAAGCTGGTTAGTGCTATATTTACATCACTTGAGCTCAGTGGAATCAGTTTGTTAACAAGAATGACAAGGGTCTGAATTTCCTCACCCTAACAAAATAATCATGACACCCAAGGAAATGCTCATTTACCACAGACTGCTTACACCAACTTACTGTAAAATGATTGTTTTTTTTTTTACCTCCTGATGACAGTACAATGAGCTGCAAACACAACACTGATATTTGATTTAATGGTTGCCACTGCCTCTTTAACACATTCAACAAATACACAGCAAAATTAGCATTCATTTGGAGTCGTTTTTCAGGCCATTTTACACATGCAAATCCAATTTCACTCTCCTCGTAGCTCTAATTTTGGTCTCTATTGAACATTTAAGGAAATATCTGGTTACTTAGACTCTAGCTAGTGGTAGACTTTGGTTACAATTTATTTATTTTGTTTGAAACCACAATTTGATGATGATCAGGAGCAAAACAAAATATGTGGGCAATAAAATGTAAACAGAATGTAGCTGAAAGAGAGAAAAACACCATACATGATCCATACAAAAAGCAAACACACACACACACACACACACGCACAGATACACAAAACTGCTTGATAACAGTTTGAAAGAGGGAAGTATACAGAGCCACTTCCTTTTGCTGATCTCACTTTAGACCAAAAAAAAAAAAAAAAAGGGTAACCATATTATGATGCAAACTGTAGCCAAACCACAGCTTTAAATAACTGAAGGCATTTAGTACATTAATCGTTCACAAGGTTATAAGGAATATCAATGAGATTGTTTGGCTTAAAGTTGGTTTTAACTTTTGTTCACTGTTACTGATATACTTGATATGAATCCCCCCAATGCATCATCAAGTTTAAACTTCTGTTGAAACTCCCTGTAAAATCTTGAAAAAAAAGGGTACTTAAATAATTTCATAATAATACAAAATAACACAACTGCAACTTAGATTTCACTAAAACTAACAACAACTACTTATAATCTGATGTAAACTATATAAAAACCAACAATCCAACTATTTCTGCTAGTGATTTTCACCCTTGTTTCTTTGACTCATCCTGGTGAGGCTCCTCACTGGCAGGTAAAAAGAGAAGATGATAACAGATGCCACTGACATGATGCATCTGTCAGCCCTCCGTAGACAGTAGATTAGGCAGTGACAGGGACTAAAGTGTACAAACCATCATCATTTCCATTTGGACTGAATGACGATGACTAAAATTGAATTTTATCAAAAGACCAAAACACAAATATGTAGAACTACAGCAAAGACAATGTTACAGATAAATTATAATTCAATACAGCTTTACAGAAATAAAGGATTCAAAAATGGCTTTAATTCACATCAGCTGTACTGACAAAGAGCACACATGGAAAGAAAAAAATAAATGAAAAAAATAAATGAAAAAGGAAGAGCAGAAAGGAACAAAGACTTGGAAAGAAGATTATATATATGTGTGTGTGTGTGTGTGTGTGTGTGTGTGTGTGTGTGTGGTCATGAGGTGGTATTTGCAGAGGCTCAGTAATGGAGTTATAAGGCTGACCAGATTTTTGTTTAACAGAATGAAGTGAGCAGCAGCTGGTTGTCTGCATCCACAGAAGTTGTTCAGATCAGACGGTCCTTTCTGGTTATGTGGCTCCCCTTCCTGATGCAGTCTTTGGAGCATCTGGTTACAGCAGCAAAGTGAACTTACTCTTGGCCATCTGCCCAAGTCAGAAAGCATATTAAATATCCAATTGTGCAGAACTGTAGCCAGTGGCATGAGCTCTTCTATAAATGTACCTAACTGAAAACAGAACAATCTAACTTGAAGCTAATGGGTCATGAAGACACACAAAGCAAGATTTTAATATAAAAAAGCACCCATGCCAAAATCAAGAACAAGGGCTCAAATTCAGAAGATCATCCAGTTTCAACTTAATCAGTTCACCGTTTGTTCAAATTAAATTTTTGTGTCTGAATGATGGAGGGAAATGTTTTCTATGCACATAATGTAATTAATCAAGAGAGAAGAAATTTATCTTCTCAGTGACATGGATCTGCTCACCAAAAAACTGACATTAGAGACCCTTAAAGCTTATGGTAAAATGTTAGGCTGGCTCATTCACAATGGCTTAAGATTATTGTTAACTATGCTCTTACTAAGCAAGAGAAAAAGAAAAAAAACAAACAAGAGGTTTCCATTTGGTCCCAGTAACATTTTACGCATATACATACAGTGGTGTGAAAAAGTGAGTTAGTTAAGGTCAGTGTTCATGACTCCACCATAAGAAAGAGACTGGGCAAAAATGGCCTGCATGGCAGAGTTCCAAGACGAAAACCACTGCTGAGCAAAAAGAACATAAAGGCTCGTCTCAGTTTTGGCAGAAAACATCTTGATGATCCCCAAGACTTTTGGGAAATACTCTGTGGACTGAGACAAAAGTTGAAACTTTTGGAAGTCGTGTGTCCCATTACATCTGGTGTAAAAGGAGCATCATACCAACAGTAAAATATGGTGGTGGTGGTAGTGTGATGGTCTGGGGCTGTTTTGCTGCTTCAGGACCTGGAAGACTTGCTGTGCTAAATGGAACCATGAATTCTGCTCTCTACCAAAAAATCCTGAAGGAGAATATCTGGTCATCAGTTTGTTCCCTGAAGCTCAAGAGCACTTGGGTTCTGCAGCAGGACAATGATCCAAAACACACCAGCAAGTCCACCTCTGAATGACTCAAAAAAAATGAAGGTTTTGGAATGGTCTAGTCAAAGTCTGGATATAAATCTGACTGAGATGCTTTGGGATGACCTTAAACAGACCGTTCATGCTCGAAAACCCTCCAGTGTGGCTGAATTATAACAATTCTGCATAGATGAGTGGGCCAAAATTCCTCCACAGCGCTGTAAAAGACTCATTGCCAGTTATCGCAAACGCTTGCAGTTGTTGCTGCTAAGGGTGGCACAACCAGTTATTAGGTTAAGGGGGCAATTATTTTTTTACACAGGGCCATGTAGGTTTGGTTTTTTTGTTTCCCTTAATAATAAAAACCTTTATTTATAAACTGCATTTTGTGTTTACTTGTGTTATCTTTGTATAATATTTAAATTTGTTTGATCTGAAACATTTAAGTGTGACAAACATGCAAAAAAATAAGAAATCAGGAAGGGGGCAAACACTTTTTCACACCACTGTATGTGTGCAATAATGGACCTCAAACTTGCACAGAGAGCAAAGATCAACTTCAGTGTTTTCTTACTCAACCATCATGTTGAGGTTTATCACTAGAAGATGAGAGCCACAACTCAAAGACCAAACAGCCCACAGTGTCCAAGCCTGAAGGCGCCGCAACAGTTCAGGAGCATGCTAGTCTATTTTTTTCTTCTAACATTCAGAGTTGTGCACTGTGAATGCTCCATGGTCAACACCAGGTTGTCTTTTAACATCCTGAGGCATCAGAGGGAGACTGTTTGATCCAAACCACCTCAGCTATGGCAACTGCCAATGTTCCACGTGTGCCTGCTCAAAGTGCATTAGAAAAGTAGTTAAGCCACATAAGCACAGCTCTTCTGGCCAGTTTTGGCTCCCTGAAATGTTCCTATACCCCAAAATGAAATTCAAGTTCACAGGTCAATGGTTTCAGAGAAAAGCATTGAAAACAAAAAAACTGTTCATTTTTATTTTCAACTTTTTTTCAAAGCCACAGGGAACCATTGCAGGTGGGCAAAAGAGCTGCAGGTTGGAGACCCCTGGAAGATAAAACGCACAATCACAAATGTGCAACTGACAAATGAATATTTCCAGGGAATATTATTTAAAAAAAAAAAAAAAAATAGCAGTCCAGACGTGCACAACAAGTTGACTTTGGAAGAGAAAGCAGCCCAATTTGCAGTTGGTTCAGAATGTATTCAGACCCTCTTCATTTTTCAATTTTATGTTGCAGCCTGATGCTACAATTGTTTAAATTCATTTTTCTCTCATTAATCTACACTCAGTACCACATAATGACAAACTGAAAACAAAGTTTTAGGGTTTTTTTTTGTAAATTTATTTTTAAAAAAACTGAAATTTTCACAGTTACATAAGTATTCAGACCTTTTGCAAAAACACTTGAAATTTAGCTCCGGTGCCTCCCATTTCTCTTGATCGTTGCCGAGATGTTTCTACACCTTGATTGGAGTCCACCTGTGGTAAACTAAATTGATTGGACATGATTTGGAAAGACACACACCTCTCTATAGAAGGCCTCACAGCTGATAAAGCATATCAGAGCAAAAACCTAGCCATGAGGTCAAAGGCACTGCCTACAGAGCTCAGAGACAGGGTTGTTGCAATGCACAGATCTGGGGAAGGCTACAGAAAAATTTCTGCTGCACTGAAGGTTCCCATGAGCACAGTGGCCTCCATAATTTTCAAATGGAAGTTGTTTGGCAACAACAGGACTCTTCCAAGAACTGGTCACCTGGCCAAACCGAGCATGCGAGGGAGAAGGGCCTTAGTGAGAGAGGTGACTAAGAACCCAATGGTCACTCTGACTGAGCTCCAGAGATCCTGTGTGGAGATGGGACTAAGTTCC
>VUQI01059710.1:0-22766 GCA_015106735.1 Paratilapia polleni
ATATTTAAATTAGTTTGATGATCTGAAACATTTAAGTGTGACAAACATGCAAAAAAATAAGAAATCAGGAAGGGGACAAACACTTTTTCACACCACTGTATCTAATCAGCCAATCACATGGCAGCAGCTCAATGCATGTAGACATGCCTAAATGCATGTCTAGATCAAAGATGACCTGCTTAAATTCAATCCAAGCATCAGAATGGGGAAGAAAGGTGATTTAAGTGACTTTGAACTGGGATTTTCCCTCACAACCATGTGTAGCGTTTACAGAAAAAGGTCTGAAAAAGAGAAAATATCCAATGAACAGCAGTTCTCTAGGTGAAAATGCCTTGTTGATGTCAGAGGCCAGAGGAGAATAACCAGACTTAACTCTAATTTACTCAAATAACCACTCATTACAACCAAGGTATGCAAAAGAGTATCTCTAAATGCATACCACATCGAACCTTGAAGCAGACCACACCAAGTGCCACTCCTGTCAGCTAAGTACAGGAAACTGAGACTACAATTCACACAGGTTCACTAAAATTGAACAATTGAAGATTGGAAAAACATTGCCTGGTCTGATGAGTCTCAGTTTCTGCTGTGACATTCGGGTGTTAGGGTCAGAATTTGGCATAAACAATATGAAAGCATGGATCCATGATGCCTTGTATCAACGGCTCAGGCTGGTGATGGTGGTGTAAAGGTGTGGGGAATATTTCCTGGCATACTTTGTGTCCCTTAGTAACAATTGAGCATCATTTAAACACCACAGCCTACCTGATTATTGTTGCTAACCATGTCCATCCCTTTATGACCACAGTGTACCCATCTTCTGATGGCTGCTCCAGCAGGATAACACACCATGTCACAAAGCTCAAATCATCTCAAACTGGTTTCTTGAACATGACAATGAGTTCACTGTACTCAAATGGCCTCCACAGTCACCAGATCTCAATCCAGTAGAGCACCTTTGGGATGTGGTGGAACAGGAGATTCACATCATGGATGTGCAGCTGACAAATCTGCAGCAACTGTGTGATGCTGTCATGTCAATATGGACCAAAATCTGTGAGGAATGTTTGCAGCACCTTGTTGAATCTATGCCACAAAGAATTAAGGCAATTCTGATGGCAAAAGGGAGGTCCTACCAGGTACTAGCAGGGTGTAACTAATGAAGTAGCCGGTGAGTGTATATATACTATAACTAAACACGACAATGTTCAAAGGGTTGCCATCCTCTGAAGATGCTTCAGCAAAATAATGAATTTGTCATTTGTACTTGGAGGGCAATGAACAGGAGTACCGGAAATTCAGATTTGGGAACTTGTTGATCACAAGTTCAGAAACAAAACAATTCCACAAAACATTTGAATTTAAGGGTTGAATAAAGTAGTACAAAGAAACAACATCAGTAACACACTAGAGTTGTTGGTGACATTTCTACAAGTTGTTGCAAAGGCCACAGCACAATTAACACCTATTAAAAATTCACAATTTCACCTCCCAACAGAATTAATACGACATTTGGCGGTGCCACAATTTGTGATATATTAAAGACAATTATCTCGAGGTCAAGCAGTACAAGGTCTGTGCTCAACGAGGACGACTGTCTGAAAGTTCCAAACAAGTTTTCACATAAGAGATAAATTAGTAGGATTATTGTCTGAGCCCTTGGGCACAGTTTTAAAGACAGTCTTGTCTTCCATCTCCTCCATATGGATAAGCCTGAAATCCTTCAGCGTTTCAGGAGTCTTTGTGACAGCACGACTTTCATAACATGCACTTAGAATAAAAGGTGCTCTTAAGATTCATAAATGTGCACTCACAGTGGACAATCCATCATAATCATGGTTGCATACTGTACATAGCTCAGTGGGCACAGCAGTCTCTTTCTATCTCAGCTGCTGACATTCAAACAAAGCACTGGCTTCTCCACTCCTCTGCAGGATCCCAATGAAAAACAACAACAAATGAATCACAGGCAACAGCAGCCCACTTTGCTCCCTTCACAGCATATAAAATGTCAACGCGCACAACAATCCCTTACAGTGATGGATGGGTTAGAGTCACTGCTCTGTTCAAAACACAAAGCACCAACTACACCTCACACTACCTACACATTTCACACTTCTTTGTAAATGTCACACAGAGGATTCATGAACAGATGTCATTTTATTGTTTAAAAGATGACCCAAGGTAGAGGTGTAGCTTTGCAGACACGCCCAAATCAGCTACCCCTCTGTGTGTGATACACAAAGTTATTTTTCAGACAGAATTTAAATCGCATCTGCCTCTCCATTTCCACATGTGATTTTCCTGTTTCACATAATGTAGTGCCAAACAAGGACAACCTAGCCATGACCCGCTGTCATTACATCCAGGGTTACATTACAACTAGGGTTTTCTTATGGCTAGCTGAAAACCCAGTTGGTGATGTGTGATGTAGTGCACTTAAGGTAAAACAGCTGCAAATAGTGGTGCTTAAAATCTTATACTGTCATGGTAGCCTGTGCACTATAGAAAATTACTACATATCCTATGGTCACCATGTGCAGTATGAGAAAGCTTGTTTTCTGCTTTGATTCCCCTCCATTGTCTTGTACACAAATACTGGCAAGGTGGGTCCCAAATCTGATATTAATTGTTTTATGCACTTCCTTCTTTTAAGGTACATGATGCCAACTGACCCTGCTGCCCTTTTGGTAGCAGATAAAGTCCCATCCTGTCACTTTTATGCTGTTATCTCGAGTGTATACTACACACAAGTTTGTACACTCAAAATCTACATCTGAAATTACATGATTTGCATATTATATAATATTTAAATCTTATTTGTATTTACTGTACTTTGAACAATCTATGGTGCTTCCTCAGAAGATTATTGAGCTACAGTACTCTTTAGGAAAGGATTAAAATTCCATAGACTGAAATCTCTGGGTCCAAAACCCAGGATCATGACATTTGCTGCATATGATTATGGAGATTAAGGGCAGTCTGCCCTTTTTGTCTTATAAAGACATGATGTTGACCAGGTAGGTAGAACAAAGCAGTAAAGGGTAAGGAAAATATCAGAAATACACAAAAATACACTGAGAGAGTCTCCTGTCTCCTGTCCTTAAGATTTTAAGTTGAATCTGAAAATCCTCGTCTCAGTGTCACAATGGTTGTAACAGTGTAAATGAAGCATTCTTTGACCTGGAGGACCTTGGTTCTGGCCTTTCTCTTCTTTTAATAAAAGCAATAAAGTAGAGTATAAGCAGATGTATCTTGATTTCCATAATTAATTTTACCTTTTTCAAGGCCAGTGGGAATACCAGGAGACTTGGCTGGTATATATATGAGGTGATTGGTCTGATGAGACACATAAATAAGCGTTTTATGGCATATTCATGGCTTTTTGCTTTTGCTTTACAGTAAGGAAGTGTAGTGTGACAGAACTGAACTCTAGGCAGCTAAGTAAATCTCCTCTAAGTGGTCACACTGCAACCCTCACTTACTAAGATGATCAATCATTGCTATACAGCAGCATTTGAGATTAAAAAAACAAGTATTTTTGTAATTTCATTACTGTCTCACCTCCCTTCCTTTTGTCTCTCTCTCTCTCCATCTCTCAAATGCAACAATTTCTCCACACTAAAAAAATATGGGCTGTTTGTCATTACTTTCAAAAATGACATATGGGAATGTTTTGTTTTGGTTTTTTTTTTTTTAAATCTGTCACCCTTTTCAGACAGAAAGCACTGTTATCAGTTTTGTGTAAATGACAGAAAACAATTTTCTGATCTGCTGCCACCAAGGTTGTGATTTGCCTACGATTCTACACAAAAGCCATTTTGTTAAGGTTAGGAAAAGATTAAGATTTTTTTAAAGAATAGGCCCTGATACCTCCTGGATTAAGGATGGCACCTTGGTAATATAGTCCCAACTCTTTGTGTTGACCTCATGTGAGCTACAACACATGAATGTGTACCATCGAGGAGTCACCAAGTCCAATTTAAATTAATCTATACCAAAATAGCCTGTTCATGTCAGACCAATTTCAATCAAGTGTTCTATAAATATATTAGAAAAATGGATACCATGTTCTAAGCTGGAGTGCCATTTGTGAGCAGTGAGAGCCTCAAACAAATATACCCCTTACACTTGTCCATTTTATTAAAGTATGGAAACAGGACGATTCTACAAATGGACAGCAGATGGTTGCAGCTGACCGACCATGGCGTGACTAAAACTTGAAATTTTACTGTTGTGTGCTTTATCAACAGGAAATTAGAAGACATGTAGTGGGGCAACAGGGTATCGGCCATCATTCAGTAGGAAATTACACAAAAAATAATACACAAAAGCCCTTGTAAGTCTGTAAAACTAATTTGCACAGAACAAGAACTGTCTGCGGGCATGTCACAGCAGAAAAATTGAGAATCTTGTATTGCCCACATACAGTTGTTGTAGTCTAGAATGAATTGTGACCTGAGGTTATTCTCTCACATTGATAGTCTGAGCAGTAATACTTAGCTTCACAAAATGCCATTGGGTTTCTAAAGTAAAAAAAGAAAAGAAAAAAAAAACATGCACAAACACAGACAAACATCCAGGACTGCCTATTATGTTTGAGATGTAGTCGACCCAAAAGGCACACAAAGGCAAGAGTTGGTGACAACACCTCCATACTCCCAACAACTGCTCTGCAAATGTGTGATGAATTAAAATGAGGAAAGCCAGAGGTGGCCCTGACCTTTAGGAAATGTATGGGCACACTACTAAGGCATTTATCATTTTCTAATTAAGTTATGTGGCAAAAGCATATCTGTGTGCCCAAAGTCTGTGGTAAAATGGGTCTCTATCAGTATGAAATTATTACAAAGCCATGTTTAATTAATGAAATATGACCCAGTGTCAGAGCTAATATATCAAAAAGAGCTAGTATAGTCTATTTTGTGGCAAAGGACAAAGAGGAATGAAATGGGGAAAGAGTTAATTCTTTAATTCTGCTATATCTAAATTTGACCAAATACATTTTATGTGTATCAGATTTTATATTTTTAAAGCACTTGGTATTTTTTAATTTAAAAAACTTGAAAATGGTATTTAAAAAAAAAAGACTGAAAGAAATCCAGTAAACTGAAATAACTTACATTTAAATTCCCAAATCAACTGGACTGGACTAACTGCAAACTGATTCCAGTTGCAGCTGATTTGTTTGTGCATAGACTTAGGTAAGTATGGAGCATGTTTCAATGAAGAATCTGAATAGCATAAACATTACTGACATAAAAAGAATGAACCTGTTTGGGATTTGTTTTAGCTTTGCATGCTTTTTACTTCCTACAAGACAATGTGACTAATGCTATGTTCACACTCCACTTGTCACACAGTGACGTGCTTCATGTGCTACAAATCAAAGCTGAACTGGCCTCAGTGCAGTGATGAGTAAAGTAAAGCATCAACCATCCTATGTAGCTTGCCACCTGTCGCCATTTTGTAAAACTGCGGCTTAATGTGAACAAAGGATGGGGAAGAATGCAGTAGCTGGATGTTATCATCTTTATACATGATATGAAATATGAGCAGTAATGATGGGATTTATTTATATGCTGTCATAGAAGGTGTTGTGACTGGTTAGGTGTGTGCTGTTCACATCTTTTTTATTTCACCATCTGCCTGTAAATAATAATCATATTACATATAACTCACACTGCCAATAAATCTGCATTTTTAGTGGATACGGCATAGTACTGTTGTTTAACAAACAACTCATTAACCAGCATAACTTAGCCACAGAGATTTAAATACTTCCTCAGTTAATTTCAGCTGTGTGTGAAAGCATATTCAGTATTTATGTGCAGCTGATGAGTAAAACAAAAAACACCGCCAGGAGTTTTCTCAGACAGTTCTTTGACATTGTGAGCTTTCAGTTATTAGGTTGTTTTGATTTGGCTGTGGCTGCTATTTTTATATGCTGATCTTCAGGGCTGCTTCCAGACTATGATTTCTTTTCATTCTTAGCTTGCTAAGAATCCCACTGGAAATGTCTCTGACCATCTTTAGTGAATGCACAAAGAATTCTCAGGGATTATTGGCAGCACATACTGTCAGCTTATGACATGCACACCTGCACCTATTGCTCTATATATAAAGCCACACAACAGGGTGGAAACTAATACAAGGTAGGATATGGCTTTGCTCTGTTTTCAAAAATCCAGGTGTGAGCTATGGCTATCTAATGAGTGTGCTGCTGCAATGCAGATGGTGTGTAAGGTTCTTAAGATTTAGAGACTCACAGCCATCATCATGTCTTTTCCAGTGCTCCAGGCAGGTACAGACAGGTTGTAATGCACAGTAAATTGCACAGATAGGTTTTTGTTCACTACAATTTCTCACCTAATTATATATTGATAGCAGTTATATAAACACTGCTGATGTCTTTGTCACACTAAAAAAGCTGTTCAAACACATATCAGAAATTATTTGGATGACATTTGATTGTTACTGCCAGTAAGCAACTTCAGGTTGTGGGCAGGAAACCCAGCTGGTGCCACATCAAAACCCGGAAGAGACGGTGATTGTAAGAATCCAGAAATAAGGCTGAGTGATTTTTACCAATTCTATTGATGGCACTGTGGATGGAATAAGAACTGGATGGTTGTTCCAACACTTTGGTCCGGACTGAAGGTGAACAGCCTTTGCCATTAAAATTTTACAGATCTGGCCTTCATGTTCCCAAAATAATGCAGCCTGGTGTTTTTGGGGTCCTTGTGACTCGGTTACCATGAGATCACCTACAGACATTCAAGGAGCCCTGTTGAGGAATTCAAATCGCTTTAGTTGGACCCTGTCTTTTCTTCTAGCAGTAACCTCAGTACGAAATTTTCATTTATCCATTTGTTATATCAATCAACTGAATAGGCAGGTCATTCTATCAATTACAACTGCATTTTGTGTTGAGCGATACTTAGCGAATGTTAGCGTGCTAACAAGATAAACTAAGGCATAAACATTCAACTTGCTATACATCAACATCTTAGCAATATTGCTGTAAGTGTATTAGCATGATCATGTAATGCTCATGTCTCACAGAGTGGCTGGCATTCCTGTAAACCTAGTTTTATAAATGTTTGCTAACTAAATGTTTGCAAAAATTGATTATTTAATTGGCGATTACTGTGATTTCTTATAACATTCAAAGATGTAATTTTAGTGTGAAAGAAGTATTAAGCTCTTTTATTGTTTTTGGTAATGTATAAGCTGGGCATAGATATATGCCTAAAAAAACTCATTACTTTACATCACATATTCAATATTAACATGGGTCTGTGGCTTTAGAAGAAGAAATCGGCTAAAATAAGAGCTACATTTACACCAAACTCGTAATCAACCCCAATCAGATAAACAAGCAGCTTGAGGTTGAAATGGCTCCCTTATGCTCACAATGAAACTTGTAATTATGTCAGCACAGAGTTCAAGGTCTGTGACCTCTTTCTTACACTAGCACCCAATACAAGTGGCCCTTAATGGAGAGTTGCACATTTTCCCTACAGCAATCTATGATCGCTGTCACAGCATGTACTTTACTATTGTAAATGAAAGGTTACACAGGAAGAGAAGAAACAGAAGAATAAGGGAATGGGGAATAGGGAATAAAAACACCTGATCTAAAAGGGTATAGTGCAGATGATAAAATGTAGGTAAATGACTACTAGATGAGCATGTCAAGGTGCAACTACCCATCTCATTTGTTTAACTCAGTTTGAGACCTTTAATCCATGAGTGTATCCATATTTTGACAGCATTTAGCATTTCTACATGACAGTAATGAGAGAGTATTCAAGATTAGTAACACACTGAGTGGAGTGGACACTAAATTATGCACATGTTCAATGTTCACTACTATACTATCTATCATGATTTTGACAAAGCAATTTTTGAGGTGTTTTGATGATTATGGAAAGTGCTAACACCCTTTAGACAAGAAATAGGTCTACATAACATTGTTGGCTTCATAAATCTGTTAGAATGACAGCCTTCTTCACACAGACAGAAGTCATTTTTATGTTAAAGTTTCTCAGAGCTTCAGTCAGAACATTAATGAAATGAGTCATTGTACTTGTGCGATACTGTGCACAAGATCTGACAGTACATCAAGTGACATGCATAATGCATTGTCAGGGTTTTCGTGCCATGGCAACTATATTTTGATAGTTCCTTTGATAATTGGAGGACTCCTTCTATAGTAGCTATGGGAACACTTCCATATACAATTTAGTGCATGGAGGTTATTAAATTGTGACTCTGTGACAGCGCGGCTGTCTGAAGTGAAGTTCACAAGTTGCTGATGGGGATAATTTATAAAATAACTGCTGTTGTCTCGCGTGCTACTCTCTTTCTTTGGAAATGTTCATGGTTGGATTCTGCGGTTGTATGATGCAGCAGGTGTGTAACAAACTCTGAGGAAAGACTTCTAAAATCAGCTGGAAGCAACAAACTATCTTCAGCTCCTGTTAACATTTTGTCAAAATTTGGATTATAGTCATTATTGGAGAGTCTAGTTAATCTGGCCTGTCACAGACTGTCTTCATCATGGTAACCGTGAAGCTGTAAAACTCATATATGAAAAGAGTGTGAGGGTTTTGGAGAGGTCTGGGTGCACTTCAGACAACTAAAGATGCACAAATTTTGAATTTTGTCTTTTAGGCCTATATTATGTTTATGGTCCAGCATTGGTACTTGAATGTAAAACACTGTGATATTTCATATTTTATTTGGAAAGCAGAAAACAACCTGTTTGTTGTATAAAGCAGGTTTTGCAGTATGAAGCAACTTTGATAAGTGTTTGAGATTGGTTAGGGCAAAGTGTCACCATGAAATAAAGACTGAAGCCTGGTGTCCCTGACAAAAGTGGAAGTGGAAGTGGAAGGTCTTAGCATATGATTCCTATCAATTTTATTTTCAACCAATCAATAATCTCTTTTGCCCTGATGTGAAAGTAAGTGCTTTTGTTAGAATTTGTCACCAATCGTGGTATGCGTAACCATTTTTTTTTTTAATGAACTCTGTGATGTATGGTTTATCTTTTTCCAATAATTACAAACGTAAAGCAGACAGAGAACTTCTCAGATTTATTTTAACTGTCCTAATTACTGATGAATTTGCAGCAAAATAAGTAGCCAAATCTAAAGTCCATGCAACTATTCATAATTCATACTTACTGATGCCATGTCTACCTATGAAATTAAGTAATTTCTATCATACACCTTTAAAGAGGAAATGTTTAATGCTAAAGGTGACATTTACCAATAAAATTCAGCATTCAGATATAATATTGTGTGCACACATTGTACTGTATTCATATCAGCTACAAAACATTACAGTCAATGAAGGAAATTAATGTCTTTTTTGTAGAGTGAAAAAATGTAAGTTTACAGCAGGTGAGCCCTACTTTTTTCTTGAGCTCCACTGGTAAACTCTAAGTGTAAATGTAAAAAGAGTTTTCTCACTGGTTATTGTATCGATTTCTCTAAATACAAAATACAAACCAACTATCTATCTAACTATCTTTAAACATTCAAGAGGGTTTTTAATTGACTTTTTAAGGTGCAACAACGAGTTTGCTTTCCACTGAAGCGAAATACTGTTTGTGGAATTTTTTCCCAAAAGCTTTGGTACCGAAGATAAATGATATGACAGCCTCAGAGTTGGCCTCATCATCTCTTCTTTTGTAAGCGAGGCTTTTCCTTGGTTCCAGAACATCAGAGGATGGAGGTGAGACCTTGTCACAGATGCACTACACATGAGTGGGCTGGCTAAAGCAGTTTATAAATCAGACCAACAAGATCCTCACGCTCTCTTCAGACTGTCATTCTGCGAGCTGATGTTCTTTGTTTGTGATTTGTTGCATAATCACACACTCCATATCACTCATATGTACATTGAATTCACTACTGACCTGCTCACAGACATACATTATCAGTATTTACCAGACAGGCCAGCCAGGGTGGTAACCTTTTTTAGCTTATGAGTCAGTATGTCAGTCTGTGTGTGTCATCATGGCAAAAAGACGCACCTTCTTCAAATGAGCACTTTATAAGTTTGTCTATCTGTGTGTCTGGATATGGACAGATTTCTTAGAGGTGGCAGCATTTAAACTTCACAAAATACAGTGTGGTACTCATGAGTTAGAACGTCAGCACTTTTACAGGTTTTGAACCTGTACGATGCATCGCAAGAGGGTCTGTAGTTACATGATTATTCAGTATTCTTAGACGAGACAACAGCCATTTCCTGACTTGCCTTCAGTTTGAACTTGACTACACATCAAAAAAGTTTAGTAAACTATACTGCCACAGTTGTGACACTATCATGTTGATAAAATCTGTTCATTGACAGAAATATAAAAATATAGCCCAAAAATCCACGTTTGTGGTAGTAAGTGTCTCTTGGATCGGCACATTTTGCCATGATGACACACACAGACAAAACAATGCCATGTACAGCTGGTAATAAGTATTTTATTCACACCAAAAAAAAAGAAACACACACACAACAAAAACCCCAATATTAAAAAAAAAGTATAATTATAAAGGCTTGTTTGACTCTAGAACACTTTAGTATACAGTGGAGTTCATGGTCAACTCAATGACTGCAAGGTGTCCAGGTCATGTAGCTGCAAAACAAGCCCAAATCATGACCCTTCCACCACCGTGCTGGACAGTTGGTGTGATAAGTCTGGTTTTCTCCAAATGTGGCGCTGTGTATTATGGCCAGACATCTCCACTTTGATCTCCTCTGACATTGTTCCAGGAGTTTTGTGGTTTGTTCAGATGCAACTTTGCAAACCTAAGCTGTGCTGCTGTGTTCTTTCTAGAGAGAAGAGGCTTTCTCCTGGCAACCCTTCAAAACAAGTCATATTTGTTCAGTCTTTTTCTAATTGTAGTCATGAACTTTATCATTTAACCTGCTAACTGAGGCCTGTAGCGTCTGAGATGTAGCTCTTGGGTTTTTGCGGTTTCTCTGACCATTACACGGTCTGACCTTGGGATGAATTTGCTGGGAAGCAAATTTGCTCCTAGGAAGATTGTGGCATTTGTTTAACACACACCTAAATGCTCCAGACCAGCAAACTACCAAAACATCTGCTTTTATAGAGGTGCTCACACTTGGTGATGATCAGTTAATCAAGTGCATTTAATTAGCCGCACCTGGCTGCAGTTTTTCACAGGACTGCATGGAGTCCTGTGCAAACTTTTTTCACATGACTCTATATAAGAAAAATGTGAATTAAAGCATGTGATATCTGTTTTGTCATAGTTTATTGAGTCTCATTGGCAGAATAAGTTTATTGTTTCAGGAGTACATTAGAGTCTCACAGATTAGAGAACCAGGTGTTGACTTGCACAGTGGGAGATAAAATTCACAGGAACAGCTATCGGTCGTGGAGCAAAACAAGTTCTCTATTAACCTGAAATTTTCTGGTTAATCCTTCCCATATATTTTCTGGATCCTCTGTTTTTGTAACATACACTAAACCAAAAATTGAAGTTGTATGTCTATAAGCATGAAAAATGGAAATGCAAAGAGCTGCCTGGCAGGCATGGAACAACACAGTCATTTAGAAGTGTGTTTTTGGAGATTTGATAATTGTGACTCCAGCATTCAGTCTCCTTTTAGCTTGTTTTTCATCTCCATTAATTTCTATAAATAACTAAATAACTTTCTGGGTCTGGAGCAATTAAATAATCTACTATCTTCAAAAGCTACTCACTCACAGTAAATTTGGCAGTTGGCTGATTGGTGCTTGGCAGGTAGTGCACAGAGGGTTTATCGGGGCTTGCTTTCTGAAAACAACTACCTGAAGCTGCTGGAGATGGAGATGATGTACAGTTAAACTTTGGGAAAAGCAAAACAATGAGCTAAAAAGAGTTTTAAATTCTGTGCATTACATTACTATTAATAAACTGTAATTATACTTAATGCATAATTATTAATTATTGAATGACAACAACCCCAAATTATACTGCCACAGTCATAACGAACCATCTTTCAAGGAGAGCAAGAAGTCTTGCAGCACATGATATGGGTCCCCCAGAGTCCTGTACGCAACATCACTCATCCTCTCTTTGATTACAGAAGACACTTAGACAATCTAAAACCACAGAACTGTGGCCATTTCTCTAAGATGGTTAGAATAATCAACTTGAAAACCCTTGAAAAACTGTGTCCAAGTGTGCCACTAGGATAACTGGCACTGTTTAAAGACAAAGGACGGTCACATAAAATATTGATTTAGTTTGTATTAGTCAACAGCAACTTTTATGAAATTAACTGATGAGTGAAAACAATTTGACAGATAAAACTGTTTAAAATGAAAAACACTGGAGGAACTTGGAACAAAATGTTTTCCACGGGTATATGGCAACTATGACCTCGAATAACTGGTTTTTAACCTAAAGTCTGGTTCAAGCCATAAAATTTTCTGCCCTTTCTTTTGGTAGACACGTGGTGGCATTTTTAAAGATGCTGTTCTTATTTTATTAAATTTCATGAGACCAAGTATGCAGATTAGTGCCCAGTGCCCAGACAAATGTGAATTTTGTATCCCATGTGTGTTTTTCTGTATCACTGCTTGCATGTGCGTATTAGTAGTGAGGATCTGTGAGTGGAGGATATGAGCCAGAGAAGGGGGATTCCTCCCCTTTACTGCTCTGCTTGGTTTAGAAATGGGTACTGCGAATTACATCTCTCGTCTCAGTCTAGCTCTCGGCCGTGGAAAGCATTCCTAACTCCATGCCAATTAGGCTCGTAATCCATCTGACATTTGCGTTCACTGGACTGAGGACCAGACAGAATCAAGAGCTCACTTTGGGTTTGAGGTGGTGGGGCAGTTGGGGATTTACACTGCCAACAATGAGAGGAATGAAAATGAATGTTTGGGATGATAAAGTCAGCAATAATAATACTTTCACGCTACCACTGCTTGGTCTGAGAAAAGTAAAAAGTAAAAGGCCAATAAAGCTCTCTCTTCTCTGGGTTATTGTGCATTGATGACTCAACAGATAAAATCAGCTACACAATAGAGGACTGTTTTGTTTCCCCCACTTGCTTTCTTTTCAATCAATGCACAGAAAATTTGATTTTCAGAAATAATGTAGAACAGTTCTAGATAATGAGACCAAGACAAAGAAAGAAGAGTAAAACTTTAAAGGAATACTCTGACATTTGGGGGAAATAAGTATGATTTACTGGGAATTAAATGAGAAGATCGGTGTCAGTTATCCCAGTTCTGAGATTGGTCACAGATTGTCGAGGGACCACTACAACTTACAATGGTTAGGTGATGTTAGTAATGGAGACAACCAAGCATGGATAGTTTTAAAAAAAAACAAAAACAAAACTGAATACCAAGACAGAACCCAATTCATTCCTATGAAAGCACCATTAGTTTATGTTTCTATGTTCTGGGACCAAAAAGCCATGCCCAAAAGTTCTCCTTTGAGGTCCCAAGGGCATAATGATTACAGTTTGAAGAAAATTGTATTTGTTGTTTCATAGCCTTTTGGGGCACTTGGAGTTGTCAGATTATCTGGCCACTACTTTTAGTTGGTCAACACTGTGGAAATTATAGCATTACATATTATAATGAGACTTGGAGACTTAAGGGGCCCTGCTGTTTTCTTTTAGACCAAACAGTGTATCCTTAAGTTCTAGATGTAATGTATTTCCTTCCTCAAAACAGATCAGTTTAAGACCTTTTCAAACAGTATTGTTTGTGTTGTGATCGTCTTCCTTGTCATGATTAGTGCAATAACGCATATCATGTTACCACCACCTATTGATGAGTGGGATAGGGTGAAATCACAAGGAGAAATGTATATCAAGTTAACACACGTGCATCCTTGAGCGCATGCATGATATAAATAAAAAGGTAGCTCACATAGAAAAGAAAACGCTTCATAGTGCCAAGGGTGGTCAGAAATTCCACCCTAAACTTTACCTTTGGTCTTCAAAACAATGTTTAGAATACCTGTGGCCCAGCCAGCCAGAACACTGCAAGAGAATACCCTGCCAATACCTTCAGCTTTCTCCATCTGTCATGTAACCATTGCCTTTCAGGCTGTAGTAGTCCCTTGAGAGTATCCTTGTCATTTCTTCCCGCTTCTCGGGTGTGTGCTAAGCCGAGTTACACATCAGACTTGAATCTTAAGCCTTATTTGAAAGCACATAATCTTTGATGAACAGATGAAATGTTCAAAGTATTGAAATATTAACAGTGCAGAAGGAGAAATTAAGCACAAGTTTGATTAATTATGAATGAAGTGAAAATCTGCTTTATGGAATTAACAGGCACAACAGCAGATGCAGAAAATTAACCTTTTTTTTTTACTTTTCAAAGTGGAAACACACACACACACACACACACACACACACACACCTTTGACATCTGAGGCATTATTGAAGCCCAGGTTGCTTTGATAGTGGCCTTCAGCTCATCTGTATTTTGGGGTTGGTGTTTCTCATCTTTGACAATATCCCATAGATTCTCTATGGGGTTCAGGTCATTTGGTAGTAGTTTGGGCACTGTGGACAGGCGCCAAGTCATGCTGGAAAAGGAAATTGGCATCTCCATAAAGCTCATCAGCAGATGGAAGCATGAAGGGCTCTAAAATCTTCTAGATGGTTGACTTTGGATTTGTTAAAACACAGTGGACCAACCACCACCAACACTAGCAGATGACATGGTACCCCAAATCATCACAGACTGGAAACTTCAAACTGGAACTGGAAACACCTTGGATTCTGTGACTCTCCATACTTGCTCTAGACTCTAGGACCTTGGTTTCCAAGTGAAATGTAAAATTTACTGTCGTCTTTGGACCACAGAGCAACAGTCTACTTCCTTTTCTCCTTAGCCCAGGTAAGACATTTCTGACATCATCTCCAATTCAAGAGTGTATTGGTATAAGGGACGTGACAATTGTAGCCCCTTTCCTGAAAGTGCCTGTACATGATGGCTCTTGATGCAAAGACACCAGCCTCAGTCCACTCCTTGTGGACTGAGACTCCTCTCCCAAGTTCCTGGGTCAACTTTTGACAATCCTCTCAAGTCTGCGGTCATCCCTCGTGACTCTTTTCCTCCCACACGTTTCCCTTACAGTCCACTTTCCATGAATATGCTTCAAGATAGCACTTGCGGACAGCCAGCCTTTCAGCAATGACCATCTTTGGCTTACCCGCCTTGTTGAGGGCATCACTGATCATCATCTGGACAACTGTCAAGTCAGCAGTCTTCCCCATCATTGTAGAATCCTACAGGGAAATACAACTGAGGGGAAGACAGGACTATTTATACACATGAGGTAAACACGGAAGTGGAAACAGCCTGGAGAATGAGACACAGGTGAGAATAATCACACAGGTGACACCAACCATAGACAATGAGACAGGAAGGGAAGTAAAACTAAAGGTGAGACACAAGAGATAAATGACCACCAAAGTAAAACAGGAAATTAATAACAATAACTGAAACAAGGACACACAGAAACATGAGTGAACTTAACAGAGGGGGAAACACAGAAGGATGAGGAAACACTGAGGGGACTAATTGAACTCCATAAATACAAACGGTAACAAGAACTAGAATATAACAAGAAATAAAGGCACAAAATGCTCAAAAATTACTGAAAATCAAAACCTAAACATTAAACAAAACTAGGAACCAAACAGAGAACACCTAATAATAAACAAGAATTCAAACTCCAATAAACTCAAAACCCTTCGACCACCCAGGGATCATGACACACATACTAATTTAATGGATGAATAGAAGCAAATCTTCCATTAATATTGTCAATTGTTTTTAATAAAGAAAGTTAATTTAATAGCTTACCCATATTGCATAAAGAAAGCATTACACAGTTTCAGTTGAAAAGTAAAATGGAAATGTTTTCCAAAAAAATTCAAGAAGTCTAAGAAATTTATATCTGCCTTTATTTCAAGCCACTGCCTAGATAAAGAGCAGCTCCAGAGACACTGCTAATTTGCTCTCTGTCTGAGAGTTGTGCTAGCCAAACTCTCAGACTAGAAAGGTTTGAAAGTTAATTGTTTTAATGTTTGGTTTTTGGGTCTGGATAATGATCACCATTTAGAAAGATATCAATCCTTTTACTATTTATTCTCCTTTTTTTTCTCATTAGACAAATATTAGGTAACTGTGTACAATTATTTAAGGATGAATTCTTAAAGAGGTCAAGTTATCTGAGCTGGAATAGAAAACTTTAATCACTAAAGGGAACAAAAGTGATTTTAATCATATTTACTGATGAAGATTTGATCCACTAAACACAGAAGCTTCTCAGTCAGGTCCAAAAGGCAAAAGAAAAGTAAAACAAGGCAAACAAATGTAAAAGTGATGAATATTCCAGAGGCAGAAAGGAAAAAGTCATCAAACAAGGGACACGCATTAGGAGCAAGCGACACAAGTGGAAAAAGGAAATAAAGATCTCTGCTGAAGCAAAGCCAAGACAGGCAGCTTGAAACATGACTATAGCCCATATGTGCAGTGGCACTGATCAATTTTCAGCAAGGGGAAAGACACCAATTAGATTCTCAAGTCTCCATCCAAGCCTGATAATGTATCAGCAGATCTCATGAATGAAATAAAGCCCTAGAATGGGATTCAGAGGATTATCCACATAGATATCAGAATAAAAAGTGTTGCCATGCACACAGAAAGTTCAAATACATACACATGATGATGGTGATTATGTCAATAATTAATTACTTAATCTAGCGAACATAGGGGAAAGACTGCCTGTAATTAATTTTAGATAACATGCTCTCCCTTCCTAAGGTGACAAATTCTCCCCTGCCCTCCAGGTTTTTGTGAAATTTAATCTTGTACACAATATGACATTGATGAAATTGCTTCCCCATCTTACAACATTGTATCTTGTATAGTTAGAATAATATACAAGCATATCAGATGCTCTCTCTTGCCTGAAGATAAACATTAGTCCCAGTTGGAGGAGTTGGAGCGTCTCCTTCCTGAGGAGCTTCCCCTGGCCTCCTCCTGCTACCGTCAAGCTGGGTTTGCAATGCAACTGGTGGGCTGAACACTGCTAAACACAGTGCTGGGAGGCCACAGCAACAACCCACTCCATAACAACTGGCAGAAGAATTCAATACAGGAGGCAGCTATTAATGTAGTGAAGGCCAAGAAACCACATTCTATTGTGTAAGCCATATCACTAAAAATGCTGAAATGGAAAGCCACAGCTAGCATGCACACTAAGTAGAACTATGTGAAAAGCAACACCAAGTTCATCACTTTCCATATGTTTTGTAAAGATTAACCAATACCTACCAGAAAGCTGGTAGATATGACTATAAATCTGCCATAAACCACATTATTTGCAATCTTTAGTTTTCACGTAGCTCTGCCACTCTGTCTCCTTAAAAGCTATCTTTATATACAACTCATTTTTAAGATTTTGCTGGAAAAGTAATGCCGCAAAGATTCCACTTTTGCATGGAAGTCAAAAGCTTTGGTATTAAACCTGCAACTAAAATGCTAACCTGAATAAGCATATCCATTTGTTTGGTTTTCCACCCAATTATCCAGTCTTTAAAAACAAAATAAAGCATTATAAAACTTTTTTATGATTATCTGTTGGCTCTCTGTTCTTGGTTAAGGTCAGGAAAAAACATTTTTAAAACAGAAAAAGCTCACAGTGCCTTGAATTGACATTTAACCAAAATCATAACCTAACATGCAGCACTTGGAGTCAGTGTCCTGCACTTGGTACTGTATGTCCACCCTTTATCCCATTTCCCTGCTACTCCTGTGCTGTAGATAAATTTAAGACTTCATTCCGCTGCCTCTGTAAAAAGCTTCAATGGAGTAAAAGCATAAACTAGCATAAAAATAAATTGGTTAATCAAAGTACAAATCCTGCAAAATTACACTTAAGTACTGTAAATGCACAGTACTTAGTAAATTCAGCTATTAACAGTGACATATCTGAACAAGAAAAAATATCAAATCATACTCATTCTAACCTGAATGAACTAACAACTGATGGATAATCTCAAATTCACTGCAATTTTATTTGCACTATACACACTTCTTTGGGTCTTGGCCAGACACTCCAAGTCTGGATAGTTGGTCCAGACATCTGAGGACAGCAGCAGGACAGAAATCATTACTTTTTATGCACTAGCCTCTTTCTGGGAATGCATAAAGCACATTACATGCACATGTTTTGAGATTTCCGTCGCTTTTTAGGGAGAGACGACATTCACAGATGAAGTGATGAGTTTTACAACTGGTGCACACCATGTGGGGCTGCATGAAAGCTCATTCAAAACAAAACCCACCTTAGAGCGGTTTCCTGCCATACATCCAGGTTCAACTAAAAGTTTACGCAATCGCAATAAATTCTCAGGGGCTTGAGTTATTAAAAAACAGCATCAAGCAAAATGCAAAATGAGTGGAACTTTATGTAAACAATAGCTATGAGGATAGTCATCAGTGCAACCAAGATCATCCTTTAGAGTTCAGTTATAAATAGCCATTTACAGCCATAAAATAATGGCAGGCTACAAATACTTACTGTTTATTGTTATTGCAACATCTTTCATGTTTTGACATTTAAGGTTTGTCTTAACCAGGCTTCACAGGATGGGAGGGGAAATCTACTGCTGCATTGACGCTGCAGCCACAGATGTCCATTCATCTGGCCTTTCGTTTGTCCTACTGAAAGTCCCTGTCATTGGATCACAGCCTGAGTCATTTGTTAGTGTAGTGTTTGCTGTGTGAAACCATGAAGCATGACGGCCCATCTGGACTGAGCACAAATCAAAGAGCCCATAATACAGTAGACAGATGTTGTCCTCTGTTTGTCCATACGCCTTTCTATGCTGATGCAGACAAATATTTGATTTCATTCACATATTCAGTCTATGATGGGCCTTTTCGCAGACAAGGCTACAAATTTTAATGTAATTAGCAAATTTCACACAGTAGACTCAGAGCCAATAATGTTGATTTCTACAATTTCCATCTCAGTTATACTGCGATCAAATTAAATTTACACATAATCCAAAGTTTATAGCAGAAAAACAACATAACAATATATCTGGAGGTGGCACTGGAAGTCCTGTCTTCTTCATAAACTAGTTTAGCAGTCAAAAGCACAACTTGGCCATCTGCTGAATTTGTGTTTTGATAACTACTTTTACTTCTCAAGTTACTCAATCTGCAGGTACAGATAAGGCAGTTTTCTTGTATTGCCACTGTTATTTCATTTCAAGACTCTGTGAGTGAAGTTACAGAGCAGAACATACCAGCCACCTTTCTGATCCCAACAGCTTATTCCTGTGAATTCCTGCATTTTAAGCACACTACTAGAGATGTCTGTGTATTTATAACAAATCTTGCAAATCTCCAGAATGATTATATTATAAAAATGACATGATTATAACTGTTATTTGCTACACAAATTAAAAATACAGTGTTGTTGTTGTGTTACAAGGAAATTATTTATATTTTAGACTAACAAACTCCCAGGAATAATAGAGAATAGATATGCAAAAGATATAATAACAGTATGGAGGAAAATTTGAAAAATTTAAAAAAAAAAAGTCATTTTAAGGTAAGTAAAGTAATTTATAGCAAGGATTTTGAAAATGGTGAGAAAATGTTTAAAAATATTTGTGCAATTTATCAGTGAAGGGGCTGCAGTTGAAATATATAACACATTCACACTTTTAAGAGGAGTCCAAGTCCCTTTATTAAAAAGAAGTTAAAGGGCATGCACTGATTTATTCAATATCTGTGGTAGAACTATGAATCAACCAGCGTCAAAAATCCAATTAAAACTATATATATATAAAATTTTGGTAAGGGGCAAATGAAGAATGTAGGAACTAGAAAAAGACTGGAAGAAGAACTGTGCATACACTCGAGTAATCACAGTTGGTGTGCAACAGACCACTACACAGGACTACAGCACTGAATTTCTTGGAGGGAAAACGTGCATGGCAATACATATAACAGTTTATGACACCAATTCGTTAAAGGTACAGTCAGTAATTTTTTGAGGTTATTTAATAGAAAAAAGAATATTGTACTCATAAATATACAATGATTAGTGTGTCACTAAAAGTCACACTTTCCCTCTGATAAACAGTCGTATGAGAGTTTATTCGCTAAGTGTCCAAGTCCAACAATGTTAGATCCACTTCAAAGAAAGTTTCAATAACAGTGGCTAACAGCAGCAAAAACAGCAGCGCTTACCGACAGAAAAGTTCAGGATACAACTCACTTCAGTATCGCCATCATCAGTCTAAAGTAAAGTCCACTGACTCATCGGACTCCTTTCACAAAGTTTTACAGCCTCCTCCAGAGTAAATAGACGTGGGCACTTCTCACCCAGCAATTGAAAGCTGAGGTCAACAGCGGACTGACACTCACTACAGATGAATGGCGGCCAGAGTTTTTGAGGTGACTCGAGGGTAAAAACATAAAATACCACAAAATATTTAATTGACACATATGTGTTTTTTATTCCTGATTTACTGCCAAGTGTTGATATTATTCAAATATGTTAAAATATAGTGTGTACAAAAATGTTTTTATACACAAACAGTAGTAGAAACATGTCAGCCAGCTGAAGCTGTTATGGGGAAACGCAAAGCGGCCGGCCATGGCCGTTATGGGGTACTGTCTAAATTTAATGTTTTTGAGCTCTCTTGAATGACTAAAACATGTTTGTCCTACAGCAGCCACGGTAGCTAGGATTATGCAATTGAATTGGGAGGGGTAAGAAAACAGAATTCAGTTGACTGCAATCTGCAATCTAACTGACATCTAGCGGTGAGATTTTACACACTGTAAGTTAAAGACTGTCTAAAAGTGACATCTGATTGTGACTATTTTAGCCATTTATATTGTTTTGGTTTTGGTCAACAGTGAAGATATTTGTGAAGATGGCGGTGCTAGTAACAGAAGCGGCTCGGCTCTCCCTTCCTTATTTGTTTTTGTGTATATTTTTGTCTGTTATTTTGCTAACTAAAGCACCAACATTAGCACAGTTTACATATAATCGGTCACAGCTTTTGCTCATTGGTGAACAATATAAAGACAGTGGCACTGACTTCACAACCTCAATCGCACCTGAGATACTTTGCCCACCGGAGCTACATAGAGTTTTCCTCCTGGGAGTGAGACAACACCGACAGCGTAGGGACCGTAAGCAGAAGCAGGGAAGGTACGCAGGCCTAAGGGTGAGGCTAAAGGCTAACCCATTCAAACCGGCGTTAAACAGCCTCTTCCTGGCTAACTCTAGGTCTCTCACCAACAAGATGGACAAGATTAGAGCGAGAGGATTCTACACTCACTGTCTCGCCATCATCACAGAGACCTGGCTGAATGAGAACATCCCGGACTCTGCCGTGGAGTTAGCTGGCTACTCCCTCCACAGAGCAGACCGAACAAGGGACTCTGGGAAGAGCAGGGGTGGAGGACTATGTGTTTATGTTAACAACAAATGCAGGCTGCAGCCCCACACCCCCACAAGCTAAAGCTAAGTTAGCATTGGAAATGCTAAATGATGCTGCTAACAAACAGCTGATGGCTCATCCGGATGGAGTGATCATCATCGCGGGTGACTTTAACCATACAGATCTGAAAACTGTCATGCCCAACTCTATAAAAATGGGAATTTCCCAACGAGAGAGAGTAACACGCTTGATCAGGTCTACACAAACATACCAAGAGCTTATAAGGCATGTCCATCTGTGCACCTCGGACTATCAGATCATATCTCCTTCACTCTGGTTCCAATGTATACGCCACGGATTCGTAGTGAAAGACCTGCAGTCAAAACAGTACAGGTGTGGAATGAGGAAGCTACCTCAATGCTGCAAGACTGTTTTGACAACACAGACTGGGAACTGTTTGCAGGTGAGAGTGATTTGGTGGACTATGCCAGGTCAGTTTTGGGATACATACACTTTTGCACTGAGAATGTCACAACAAAAAGGACAATAAAACTGTTTCTCATTCAGAAGCCATGGTTTAACAGTGATGTCAGGGCTCTACTTAGAGAACGGGATGCAGCCTTCAGGTCAGGGGACAGACAAGCCTACAGCACATCACAGGGAAAACTCCAGAGAGGCATCAGGGAAGCAAAGCGCAATTACAAACAGCGCATAGAAAAGCAGTTCAAAGATAACAACTCCTGCAGCATGTGGAAGGGACTACAAGACCAACAGAATTTTGCCAGATGATGATGCTACACTGCCTGACGTCTTGAACAGGTTCTTTGCTCGTTTTGACACCAGCAGAGAAGCGGCAGCACCAGTCATTGAGCCAGCTGGACAAGAAACAACACTGATCCTTCAACAGCATCAGGTGAGGACTGTGTTAAAAGGCATCAACATCCACAAAGCAGCTGGCCCGGATGGAGTACCTGGCCGGGTGCTGAAAACATGTGCAAACCAGCTCGCTGGGGTACTGACTAACATATTTAATATCTCCTTGCAACGTGCAGCTCTCCCCACATGCCTCAAAACGTCTGCCATCATCCCTGTGCCTAAAAAACCTGCTGTTAAATGCTGAATGACTATCGGCCTGTAGCACTAACACCGATAGCCACGAAGTGCTTTGAGAAACTTGCCCTTTCTCACATTAGAAACATCATCCCCTCCAACTTGGACAAGCATCAATTTGCCTACCAGGCAAACCGTTCCACCGAGGATGCCATTTCCACAGCACTTCACAT